>PVIC010036644.1:0-18480 GCA_004025085.1 Thryonomys swinderianus
TTTTTTTTTTTTTTTTGAGACAGGGTCTTGCTTTGTAGTTCAGGCTGGCTCTCAGCTCTCTATGTAGCCCAGGCAAACCTGGAACTCAGCAATCCTCCTGCCTCTGCCTCCCAAGGGCTAGGATTACAGGCGTGAGCCACCACGCCCGGCACTGTGGTATGTGGTATTGACTGCTGGTGGGCGTGAGTCTCCACACCCAGCATTGTATGTGGTTACCGGGGATCGAACTCAGGACCTTGCGCTTGCGAGGCAGGCACCCGAACCACTGAGCTAACCCTCCAGCCCGAGTTTCTATTTTTAAATGTCACTTGCTTAAAAAGCCACATTCTTCAGGTTCAAATCCCATTTCTAGTTTGTTATGCCAGACAAAAACAGAACAAACGTGAAGAGCTCCACAGTCACAGCTATGTTTTTTGTGGACAGGGCAAGAACGTAATATAAACTGAAGACAGTTGTGTGGGGGCAGGAGAACCTGGCCATCTTCCTCTTCCACTTCCTGAGATGTCTTCCAGATGGACCTTTCTTCCAGGGGCCGCTCCTCCTTCCTCAGGAGAGCCGGGGAACACCTTCGGCCTCCTGGCTTTCTTTGTTCTTGTATGATAAAAGGGAAAAGGCCATAGCAGACAATGGAGCCTTGACCTTCACATCACTACTGATCACAGATGCCCTCAGCAATGTCCAGGGCACCTTCTCACCAGCTCAGAGACGACCTCTACCACCTGGGAAACCTTGAAGTTGAGCAGTCAGTTGTCAAGACACCATTCAGCAGACACTCGAGGGCTGGAGCCCACACTGCACCTAAGGGCTCTCAGGGCCTGTGGGCTTCCTTAAGAGTAGATCTGAGTCTCATTCATAAAAACGTAATTTTTAAGAACTGTGCCACCATCATGAACACTCACAAACACTATACCGAAACCCCACACAACCTTCCCGCTCCACCTGACCCACTCACTCTACAGGAAGCTACTTCCATTCTGTGCCTCACTGCTCCTCTGGTGCAGGCACCCTCAGCAGCCTGGCTGCCTGTCTGCAATCTACAAGGACAGGGACGATGGCCACCAGCACCAAACACACGCAGAACAGACACAGTGCAAGGGTCAGGCAGGTCCTGCCTATGGACTTACACCAAGGGACAAGCAGAAGTCTGCATGGTTAGCACCCAACCAGGAACCCAACATGCACTGCAGCCCTGTCGGGTTCCAGGCTGGTTCACTGTAAAAATTCCAACAGGTTGGTCAGTTAAGAACAAAAGCAGAGGGATGGGCAGGCATTGGTAGTACACACGTGTAATCCCAGCATCCAGGAGGCTGAAGCAGAAGGATCACAGAGAGTTCAAGGCCAGCCCCTTGAATTACACATACAACTACCTAGTGAGACCCTGACTCAAAAAAAAAAAAAAAAAAAAGAACAAAATCAGCAAAACAAACGAAAACAAAACCAGCAGCATTCACAGTAACAATCTCCATGAGTGTGCAGTCTCATAATCATTCCCGAAAGGGACTACTTACTACACACAAGAGACTCCCAGACATGCAGCAGTGCTCAGGCAACAATTCCATCCATGCAGTGTTTGAGGACAGGCAAAGCCCATCTGTGACAACAGAATCGCCTGGCCATTTACCTTTAGGGGTTCGGGGGCCTCACAGATAAAAGCACATCCAGCGCACACCTGGCTTCTGCACTCAGCAATAGTAGTCTCATGTCCCAGAGAGGCCAAACATGGCGAAGGCTCAATGGCCACAAGTGCAGGCTGGTTCTCCAGAACGACCACCTCCTGATGTTAAAAACGGCAGCAAAACTGGGGCTCGAGGCCTGGGGCCCCTCCCCTGGGAAGGAGGAGCAGGCCGAGGCAAAGAGAGCACTGAGATCTGACTGGGCAGCTGGCACCGCTGTTGAATCAAGGGTTGAGCAGCACCAGGGGGGTTGTTATGAAAACGAAACACAGCCCCAACTATGATACAAAATGGGGAAGGGGGTGCTTCCCCACAGGCGATCACTGCAATCTGCCTAGGTACTCACTCTTGACAGACTCAAGGACACCCCACATGCTGGGGACTCAAGCCCTTCAAATTCAAGGGCCACTAAAATTCTACACAATACAGAGCTTCCACTTCAGCGTCCACTTGCTTGTGCCCAGTTCTAACCTACAGGTATAACAAGTCCACATAATAGGCAAGATTTTTTTTTTTTTTTTTTGAGACAGGGTCTCACTTTGTAGTTCAGGCTGGCTCTGAGCTCACTATGGAGCCCAGGCAAGCCTCAAACTCAGCAATCCTCCTGTCTCTGCCTCCGGAGTGCTGGGATTACAGGCGTGAGCCACCACGTCCGGCATTGTGGTATGCGGTGTTGATTGTTGGTGGGCATGTCTCCACGCCCAGCATTATATGTGGTTACCCGGGATCGAACTCAGGACCTTGCGCTTGCGAGGCAGGCGCTGGAACCACTGAGCAAGATTTTTAAACTGTGTGCAGCCACTTGTATAAGGCCCTCAAGTACTAGAAATCCACTCCAGAATTCTGAATGGATAGGTTTCCTCAGGCTCAACACGGTACCAGACCAAAGGCTGTGCTACCTTGAATGCCTGACAACTGTCTACAAAAATTACTGAAAGCAAATACTTTGGGAAAGGATTATCTTAATGTTACAAGGGGATGCTATTTACATTTATTCATGCAGTCAATACGTGTAGCTTCTCTTATTTAAAACTAACTGCTGTGCCAGGTGTGGTGACTCAAACCTGTAATCCCAGCATTTGGGAAGCAGAGGCAGGATTGCTGTGAGTTCAAGACTAGCATGAGCTACACAGTGAGTTCAAGGCCAGTCTGAGCTACAAAGTGAGACTGTCTCAAAAAACGAAAAAAAAAAAAAAAAAAAAAAACCCTAGCTGCTGTGCCAGGCGTGGTTGCTCTTGCCTCTACTCCCAGCACTAGGGAGGCAGAGGCAGGAGGACTGCTGTGAGTTCAAGGCTAGCGTGAGCTACACAGTGAGCTCAGGGTCAGTCTGAGCTACAAAGCAGGACCCTGTCTCAAAAAAACAAGACTAGCTGCCAGTAGCTGCATGTGGTGGTATATCCCTGTAATCCTTATTAGCACTTGAGAGAGTGATCTCAGAAGGACCACAAGTTCAAGGCTAGCCTGGCCAACTTGTCTTGAGATTTAAAAAATTCAGACAGTGTTGGGGGTGTAACTCAGTACAGCACCCCTAGCTTCCATCCCTAGCACTGCCATAAATAAATAAATACAAATACAGGGGTTGGGGATTTAGCTCAAGTGGTACCGTGCCAACCTTGGACAAACAAGGGCCCAAGTTCGACCTCTGGTACTGTAAGGGGGGGGGGGAAGCTAACAGTTTAAAAAATAAATAAAATAAATAGAAATATAATACTAGGGTTGTACAGATAAATAAGGAACCTCGCTGTCCTTGGGTTCAGTCTCCAGTACAGTAAAACAAACTAACTGGGGTTATCAATAAGGAAGGTTCAGCTAAGACACAGTAACCATCGCCCACCAGCACTCAGCCCCACAGCACGCTCTGCACCCTTGGCACTGCTGTGGCCCTGCTCTCTGACCGCGACTGTAGTGCACCAGAGCTCAGGCAGGACCCTGACACTTTACCTATCACCCTGTGACCAAGTCACTGCCCCCACTGGCCACTCTGCTGCCTGAGGGCTTTTTCCATCCCATTTCCCTATAGGACTAGCACAGGGTTCAGACCAGGACTCCCCTCTGCTCAGACCTCCCTCACAATGGTACCCCAGCTCCCCCATCACCCACTTTGCTCTTCCAGCAGTTTCCTGGGCAACAGCCCTCTTCATACCTGTGCAGCCCTGGGCCTGTCAGGAGCAGAGACTGGGGGGTCCAGCATCTAGGCCGGAGCCTGGCACAGAGCTGGAGGAAGACGCCAGGCCTCTCCTCCCCCTCGATGCCCTCAGCTGTGCTCCCCACCCAGCACTGGAAATACTCTGGCTACCCAGCTCCAGGTCACCTCTCAATTGCTATGTCCCTGCTAGAATTTTCACCTCCCTAGGTCCTCACTAGCTCCAAAGCCCCTGCCCTTAATGCCAACTCATCTGCCACCTGGGCCCAGGCCATGGGGACAGCTGCCACTATTCTCCTCCTCCTCACCCCACCAGAGCAGGGGCAGGGTGACCATGAGGTGAGAGGATGAGCGGCCCCTGTGTGGGATCTGAGCTTTCACCTTCTCTGCAAAGGAGGCAGCTGGAAAACCAGGGACAAGCCTGAGGCCTCATGCTCCTCCTGATGTGACCTGTGGCCCTATGGGCAGGGACTGCATACTGGGCATTCTTCTTTGGCCTTTCCTGTCCAAGCATGTGTGTGCTTAGGACTTCCTGCTGTGGAACCCACCTGCCCAACCACAGTCAGAATCCAAATGCCAACCACACTGTGTGGAGAGGGGTGCCCGGCAGTTCCTATGGTCTGACACAAGCCCAAGCTGATGCTGGGAGGACAACAGTGAAAAGATGGAGAACTCTCTTCCTGGAGGGAGCTCCTTCCAGGGGATACCTACAGCCACAGAATTTTAGCTCCAGGGGAAGAGTCGGTCCTTTAGCGTTCCAGGAAGTCATACCTAGAATGCCCCCTCGACAAGAGCAAGCTCTGGCTGGCAGCTAACAGTGCTCATGGCTTTCACCCCACACGCTGGGTGGACACTTCCAGGCCCTGCTGGAATTCAGAGGTGCAAAGCCGGACAGGACATGGCAGTGGACATGGGACACAGGAAGCACAGATGTGCACTGGGACCAGGATCCCAGGCAGAAGGAACACCAAGCACAGAGACACACCAAGCGGATAGCACCTGGGGCCAGGCTTCAACCCAAGTTAACAGCTGCCTGCTCAGCCCATGAGAAGCCACAGCAGTATGGCACAAGAGCAATGTCTTTCTTCAAACACAACTCAAGTTCTGTTGATACTTAAAGCATACTACAACAAAACTGTTTTCAAAATGTAAGACTCAACAGGTCCGGCTTGGCTGGAGCTTCCACTTAAAACAGCAGCAGCCTGTTTTGTGGGGCAGTCTTAGGGCCTCACACAGCCTCGGCCCAGCTTTATTCTTCAGTGCTAGGGATGGAACACAGGCCTTGCACATGCTACAAAAGGACTCTACCCTACTACTGCACTAGGTCCCAAGCTATTTTCATTTAGAGACAGGGTCTCATTCTTTTGCCTCAAACTTCCAATCTTCTTCCTGCCTCAGCCTTCCAGGTAGCTGTGACTACAGCTGTGCACCACTACCCATGCCAAAAAAGTCACTTTGGGTTGTTACATCTCGATCGACATAGATAAGGTGACCTGAGTCACAGAGACAGGAACCATGGGGTAGGACCAGGCATGACCTCTGTAGGGTGGCCACGAGCCAGAACGGGCCACTTCCAGGGAGCAAGCCGTTCTTTCTGGCCACCGGCAACCAGGAGCTACCAGAATCGGAGTCTCCAGCTCCGAGCTCTTTGCTCCGACAGCCTCCCTGGATCCTCTGCCCAGGAGTCCGTGGGTGCCGGCTGTATCTGCCCCACCTGTTGGCTGCCTCAGGCTTAGCCTCCCTCTGCCTCCTGGAAACAAACTCCAGGGAATCGTACCAGCCCCGCTGTCCGGACGCCCAACTCAGCCAGCTCGGGACGGCTGGGGCCCAGCGCGAGGAAGCCTTGGTCGGTGCAGAGGCGACCCTGGCCCAGCGAGGTCTGAGGTGCAGGCACCTGGGCGCAGGGACGACGGGTGGCTGCAAAGTGACCAGGGACCGTGGACAGGCGAGAGGCCCCACCCGAGATCCGAGAGGCCGCGACGTCCTCGAACCCAAGCCCGGGCCGGCGCCCCGCAAGCAGCCAACTTTCCCGCTCCCCGCCTGACTTTCGGTTTCCGGCTCCTCCGCCCTGAGAAATCCCCTCAGAGCCGGCGCGCTCTCCCCACCCCAGCCCTCGGCGCCAACCGCACTAGGGTCCGCTCACCCCGGCGTCGGGCCGAACTCTGACCCCGACCCGGACTCCGACCCGGACGCCGACCCGGACCTCGACCCGGACCCCGACACAGACCCGCGCCGCCTCACCCGACCGTCTTCGCGTGCCCGGAACTCCTTGCCCGCTGGGCCACCGCCCCCGCCGTCGTCCCGCCCCGCCGAGCTCGCCTGACGGATGGACACGGGAACCTACCAGGACCGCGAGGGCAGCCATCGCGAGAGCCGATTGGTTAGATCCTCCCCGCCGCGGCCCGCCGCCTGATGGACTGGTTAAATAGCCTGCCGGGAGCGCGCAGGAGGCTCAGCGGGCGCCGATTGGTTACGACGTTGCCGCGGTCTGGCTCCTGAAGCTGCTTCTTGCGGCCCTGGACCTTGTATCTCGGCGGAGGCTCCTGTTGTTAGAAGTGGGGCGTTGGTGTCCTTTTCCGTTGGTGAGACGTCTGAAATTGAGTGAGCCGTACACTTCCGAGGGTTCCAACGGGACTTCATGTTGCGTGAGTTTTACCACCAGAGCCTCCTGGCCTCTCTGCCCGTGGAAGTGTGGAGCACGCAAATGGGGACGTCTGCAAGCGGGATCCCGCCGCCGCCGCCGCCACCGGCCTGCCTGGCGGGAATGGGAATTCCATTGAGTGCGTGCTCTCACTGTCGAGGAACTCAGGCTTTGCCAGGTACTCCGCACACACTGGCCTCCTGCATCGTCCGCTGAATCCCGACAGCCTCCCCACTGTGCGGCGCGGTAGAAGGCCCAGAGGTAAGGCCGCTGGAAACTGGCACCCCTCGGGACCCCGACGCCGTGAAAACCGCGAGAATGGAAGACCCCACCTGAAACTGGAATATAACAGCAAGGCCTCCCCATCCCCTAGAATTCGGGTGGTCACAGGGAGTCATGGAGGCTGCCAACCCCGAGTCCGTTCATCCGACACCACCCCCCCCCCCGCCCCTCTCCCGGCAGTCAAGGTCTCAGCCAAGCCCAGAAGCATCTTTCAGGTGCGTGGGGTGTCTGTTCCTGGCTGCATTTAGCAGGCCCCGCCCCCTTCCCTTAGGATTACATGGGAAAGCCATTCCATCACCCCTTGGACTACAGCCCCGCAGGGAGTGTCAGTCCTGGATGGCGGCTGCAGAAAGCCTGGGTTCAAGACTCCCTCAGTCCTATGCACACCCAGATTTCATCCCAGTAATCAAGCGCCCGCAGCCCCCAGGAGCCACAGGGATAGGTGTGCCTGCCCAGTTTTAAGCTATTTCAATGTACTTGCCCAGCGCTGTCACCAGATACCCTGATTTCAGCAGGCTTTCTCACATATTTTTTGCTTTTAAATTTGACTCTTAGGACACCTGTGGTCTGGGGACTCACCTCTCTTTCTGGCTCAGAAAAGGGTGACTCACTGTGGTCGCCTGGCTGCACAGGGGATTCTTCTGTGTGTTCCTACCTATCAAAGAGAACTCCAAAGCCGCCACCCCACCCCCACTTTCACCCCCAGCAGCCGCTGAGGCGAGGCACAGGCAGGGGATATCCCTGGGCAGACCCGGAAGGGCCTCCCACATCTCCCACTTCTTGACGCTGGAGTCTCTGGGGGGACGACACAGGGCTCCTTTTCCTGTCAACCCACGAGGGGAGACTGTCCTAATCCTCACCATCCCGACCTGAGGATGTTAGGGTCCCACAGAGACCACAGAGAGCTGTGGGCCTAAGCTCAGATTCGAGCAGACACTGGTGGCTGCCAGCCATGCTGACTTGCCCAGGGAGGGAGGCCCTGTCCACTTGGGCGTGGATGACTGCCAGTGCCCCATGCCGCCTGGGCTTCTTCACTGCAGGCCGCTGCCCCTGGATAGCCCAACCATGCCGGCTTTCTTTCTGCTTCTCAGCCCTGGCTGGCTTGTGCACTGGTAGGGTTGGTGTGGTTGGGTCAGCGGAGACTGGCATGCACGTGGGACCAGGGGCGAGTAGGCTGCCTCGGCCCCCCAGGGCTTTGTCAGCGGGACGCCCCTTGCACGCCAGTGGGGAGGCATCTGCTTAGTCGCTCCGCTCAGAGCTTGCTTTCCCATCCTCCCTTCTCGGAAGTTTAAAAGTTACCTCTGGCCGCTACTTTCATTCCTGCCCTGGAGTCACCTGGCTGACATTTCCAGAAAGCCAGAGTCGTCCCGACAGCACCAGCAGGGCCTTCCCAGCCCAGTGGACAGCCCACAGCTGGCTGCTGGGGATGCAGGGGACTTGGGCTGCCCCCCGCCCCCCGGCTGTTGGAGCCACCCCAAGGTGCCCGCACCGAAGAGGAAGGAGGCGGGAGGGGGAGGCTGCAGCAGTGAGGGGCGCGGCCGCAGGGCTGCACAGGCCCCCGTCCCCACACAGCACCGGCCTGCAGAGGTACATGGTGGCTGGGCTGCCCTGTGACCCCGAAGGGGAGCGTGTGCTGTGACACGGGCAGCCACACGCGCGGAGCTGCTGGGACAACTGTAACCGGTGGAGCGGGGGAGGGTGGCCGTGTCCATCTCCCCGAGCCTGAGGCAAGACTGCGCCGAACACTTCGAGCCATGCAGAGCCCCTCGGGCGGCTCTAGAAAACAGAGAAAGACCAAGAAGGGAGCAGAAGTGGCCCTGGGCCCCTGGCCCTGAAGCCCTGCAGCAGGTGAGGTCCCGCCTGCCCCCTTCACACAGGCCACCTGTCCCTCCTGTGCTGGCTCTCTTCACCTCTCAGGCTCTCTGGATGAAGCGTATCTATTGGTTGGACCTGGGTTCCTGCAGCCAGTGACCAGTTTCCCTGCAAGACCGTGTGGAAGCTGGGGGTGGTGCGAGCCTGGAGTCGCAGCGCCCTGGGAGGCTGGAGCAGGATATTCCGAGGGCGCACTGAACCTGGCAGTTTAGCAGAGCTCTGCCTCAACATTTAAAAGGGGGAGGGGCCAGAGGATTAGCTCAGTGGTTCCGGTGCCTGCCTCGCAAGCGCAAGGTCCTGAGTTTGATCCCCGGTAACCAGATATAATGCTGGGCGTGGAGACTCACACCCACCAGCAATCAACACCGCAGACCACAGTGCTGGGCGTGGTAGCTCACACCTGTCATCCCAGCACTGGGGAGGCAGAGACAGGAGGATTGCTGAGTTCGCGGCGGCTTGCCTAGGCTCCATAGTGAGCTCAGGACCAGCCTGAACTACAAAGTGAGACCCTGTCTCAAAAAAAAAAAAAAAAATTAAAAGGGGGTAAGGATCTAGTTCAGAGGCCCTGGATTCAATCTCTAGTAACACACACCCCCACCCCACCCCCCACACATGGCCCTCCAGAGGAAGCCTTCTGGGATGTGAGCTGCTCGGGCGTGCCAGCCCCTCGACCTTCTCCAGGGCCCAGTCCTGGGCTCCCTCGCCAGTTAGAGGAGGTAGACGGAGCTCTCCGGTTCCGGTGCTCCCCCGAGGAGCTGCAAGGCCCTGTGCCACCTCTTGGCTCATGAAGAATGGCTGCCCTGGCCCTGGTCTGCCACACACAGGGTTCCACATGCCTTCCACCTGCCAGGCAGGTACACAGGAGCGCTGCACTCCTGGTGAGCCAGGGGACCCTCCACCCTATGGCAGCCGGGTACCCCTGGCCCACCAGTGCCCACTGTGGCAGAGTTCTCACCTTTCAGCTCTGGAACCCAGGTCCTGGGACCTCTGACCCAGCCACCTGTGTCTGGTTCTCACTGCTCCCTCAGACCAGGGGCCATCTGGGTCGGGCCCTCTGCCCTTTACCTGGCACCTCCCCTCACCTGGCTCTGCCCAGGCCACATTGGTCTGCAGCTGGTGAGAAATGCTGCGCACGTGGCCCGTGTGTCACCTCCCTGAACCATCCACGCAGTGACTCAGGGACGTCAGCGCAGGACCAGTGCAGCACAGCAGAGGAAGACTGGAGCAAAACGTTCATTACGTCAGTGGCTTCTCCAGCGGGGAGAGGGACCCTGGCGTGGTGTGCACACCTGTAATCTCAGCAGTCTGGGAGGCTGAGGCAGGAGGAGCACAGGTCTGAGCCCAGCCTGGGAGACAGACTGACAGACACACAGACACACACAGAATGTATTTATAGCAACATAGTGTTTTTTGGAGTAAAAAACATACAGTAATCAGCTTTCTGTTTTTGAGTTTCAACATCTGCGCATTTGACAATGCTCTGTCAAAATTATCTTTTCTTATCCCAAGTTTTGGGGTTTGCTAAGGTTTGACGATGGATTGGCTATATTTATCCTTCTGTTTTTCTTCCTCTTTGACCAGGAATGCTTTTTATTGGACTGAATTTTAAATTATTTTCTTCACTGAAGCCAGACATAGTTAGGAAGCCCCCAGCTCTGAGATACGATATCTGACAACAATTCAGGACACTTCCGCATCACAGAGCATTCTAGAAAGTCTGACTCGGTCCAATCCTAGGAGTCTTAAACTTCAGTCAAGAAAATCTCTGAGTTGAAATGAAGACCCCAGAGGCCCCTGGACTTAATGATTAAAATGAACACGACTGGGGGCCTTCTGGAGACACTGCACCCAGACTGTGGCCATTTCCTCTGGAACGAGTGTAGCTGCTGTCACCATCGAACAGCAGGGACACAAGCTGGATGAGGTGTGTGAGCAGGCACGTGGTCAGCGTGGCACATGTCCCCAGAGCTGTGCCCTAGTGCGTGGCCTGTCAGTGGCATCGCGGAGGCTTGCGGGCACCCAAGGACAAGGGCAAGCACTTCAACATCCATGGAAGCCCGGTACTTAAGACTCGTGTGTGGGTCACCCTCCAGAAGCAGGTCCAAAACAGGCAGAAGTCTGCATGGGTGCTGGCAAACCAAGGCCCAGGGACCGGTGGGGTGGGCACCAGAGCCCCTCCCCACCAGCCCAGGGGGGCGATGGTCCCGTCCTCACTCCTGTAAAGGAGGTGATGCAGGTAGGAGGTGGCCCTGGCTCATCCCTGCCGCGGCCCTGACCTGCCGCCAGGCTGAGCAGGAGCTGTGTAGAAGCAGCGTCTTGCTCCTGGGGACCCAAGATGACAGCCAGAGCACTTGCTGGGTACACAGGCTGCCAGCTGCTCTCTGCACTTCCCTCTGCCAGGCGACGGGCAGCCAGGGGCAGCAGACCCTCCAGGACAAGGTGGCCCCAGGCTGATAGGAGGGGCAGAGGGCATAGGCACTGGAAGGAAGAGCAGTCTCAGGAGTCTGTAGAATCCAGCACTTTGAAGCAAAGATGCAGGGGCACTAGAGCCTCAAGTAAGCGCTCAGGAGACTGAGGCCAGAGGTTCGTTGAAGCCGGGTCAACGGGCCCACACACTGAGAGTCTGATCTCTTAAAAAATACCAAAAAGGGAATTCAGACTATAAAGTTTAGAAATTAAAAATGTAAAACTGTGATAACAAAAATGTAGTGAAAAGGAAATCATTGAGGAAACATTTCAAAAATGGAACAAAAGGAGTTTGAGAATAGAAAAAAAGTAACATTACAGACTGTCAATTACTTTCTCATTGCTGAGAAAAAATAGCCAATGCTCACAAGTTAAAGGTGGAAAGGTCAGTTTTGGCTCACAACTGGTAGAGTCTTTGGTCCATCGTCAGCAGCTCCGAGGCCAGGCAGCATGGCAGAGGAACACTGCAGAGGAGAAACCGTCCATGGTGGGCAGAAAGCAGCAAGCAGCAGTGAAGCATGCTTCTCTTTCCCTTTCATCTCTTCCAGTCTTTTGAGTGTTTTTCATACACACAGGAAGGATCTTCCCATTATCCACAGCCAGAATTGTGCTAAACCAATCAGTGAACTAATATGATACCCTTAATTCCAGTATCACACACCCTAGATCCAGTTAACACCCAGAAGCCTCACCTATGAGCTCATGAGGCTTTAGGGTGATATCTGAACACAAGCCATGACATCCCACCTTGGGTCCCCAGAATGATGTATCCCATTATAGAAAAGCCGTTTACCTGGGCACAGTGGTAGATGTATGTAATCATACCTCTCAGGAAGTGGAGATAGAATTAGTTTGGAGTCTGAAGCCAGTCTGGGCCACACAGTGACTTCAAGGTCATCCTGAAGCAAGACTCTGTCTCAAAAAAAAAAAAAAAAATTAGAAAAGAAAAAAATGAAAGAAAGAAAGGACATTTAATCTCTCTAAGAGTTGCCAAGGTCCTAAGAGCCCTGCCCCACCCTGGCCAGAGATGGAATTAAGAGCCTTGCACTTGCCGGGCAGGTGCTGCACCACTGAGCTAGATCCCCTGTCCAGCTGTAAGTTTCAGCGATGCTGAAAAATCTCACCAAAGTCACCTGTGAGATTTAAGGTAAACTCAGTTGCAAGCCCCTGTACAAATGCAAACAGCTAAACCCTTCCTAGATACAATGGCACGAAGTGAACATAATATTCCAGGGCAGGGGATTTAGTTCAGTGGTTCTGGTGCCTGCCTTGTACCTGAGGCCCTGAGTTCGATCGCTGGTATTAATAAAAAAAAAAAGTCCAAAAGGTACAACTGGGGAGATAGGAAGGAAGGGCCCAAAGCAAGTCCAAAATCCAACAGGGCAAACATTACGTCCCATAGTTCCATGTGTGACATCCAGGGAATCTGCGGCACGGTGTGAACTTTAAAGGGCTTGGATGCCTCTGCCCCGGTGGCACTGCCAGTGGTTGTTGCTCCTCTGGCTTCGCTGGGGCTGGCTCTGCTCCATACCTTTTTTCCTCAGAAGATCCACATCCCTGGCTTCCACCCTCCTGGAGTTCCCGCTTCGGCTGCTCACTCACAGCTCCCCACACTGCCTGGCTGTCAGGCCTTCGAGGTCTGCGTGGAGGTCTTCCCGACCCCACAATGCCTCCATTCCGCCTGTACATAAAGCCAGCATCACGTGGACACTCGGCAGTGTGTGCCAGCTGGGGCAGCAGCCAGGCTTCCTCCTCTCTGGGCCGAAGCGGTCACATGCCTGGTTTGCGGAACACTCTGAACCGGCTGATGAACCAATTCCCTCGGCCACTGCCACTCTGGAGCGTGGTGCTCAGGGGCTTCTCGACACAAAGTCTTTCACTTTGGCCATTTTGAGGCTGCAAAGTACGGATTCCTGCTGGTTCTTGTGACGACCTTTTCCACTGTTCTGTTCCTTCTCAGCAACCAAGTTCTTCTCTTTGAGGCCATCACATTACTGGAGCTTCCTTTCTGGCCAGACTGACATTTTTGAATCATTCTACTGTGCTCTTTGCTCTTGATTCTCAACATAGATCTGGCTAAAAGCCCCCAACAATAGTCATGCCACCACCCCAACATGAGACTGCCTTGTAGTTTCTTCTGCAAGACTAATTAATCCACTGCCCTTAATCTCAGACTCATGTGAAGTCTTTGGACATAAGCAAAATGCATATAAACTTTCTGCTAAGGTATAACACACTTCTGAGTCCAATAGCCAGTGCAGTCCTTCCCAATAGAAACTTCCTCTCATTTGTCTATTGTTTGTTTGTTTTTGGGACAGTGTCTGGCTTTGTAGTTCAGGCTGGCCCTGAGCTCATTATGCAGCTCAGGCAAGCCTCAAACTCAGCAATCCTCCTGCCTCTGCCTCCCAAGTGCTGGGATGACAGGCGTGAGCCACCACACCTGGCATTGTGGTGTGTGGTATTGATTGCTGGAGGGCATGAGTCACCATGCCCTGTATGTATGTGGTTACTGGGGATCGAACCAGAGACCTTGCGCTTGCCAGGCAGGCGCTGGAAACTCTTGAGTTAAATCTCTGGTTCCCCGTTTGTTTTTTGAAACGGTCTTAATCTGTAGTTTCTGGCCCATAGAAACTTCCTGAGCCAAATCCCCCCCTCCCCTTTGGTACCAGGGATTGAGCTCAGGACCTTTTGCATGCCAGCCAGGCATGGTGCCACTGAGCTACATCCCCACCCCCTTGAGCCTAATCTTTCTGGATACATTTTTTTTTTCTTTTGAGGCAATGTCTTGCTTTGTAGTTCAGACTAACCCCAAGCTCACTATGTAGCCCAGACAAGCTTCTAACTCAACAATCCTCCTGCCTCTGCCTCCCAAGTACTGGAATTACAGGCACGAGCCACCATACCCAGCTTCTGGATACATTTCTACCAGCACTCTGGTCTTCTGGGCTCTGACCCAAATCTCCCAGCAAGTATGGTTTAAAGTATTCCAGGACTGCTTCCTTCAGCCATCTTCTCCAAACCTTCCCAAACTCTCCCTACAAACTGTTTCAAAGGCTTCAGAACCACTTGGCTAGATAGTGTCACAGCAACAACCCCACTTCTCTGGCACCAAAATTTGTTTTCGTTACTTTCTTCCTTGCTGAGGCAAAATATCCATCACTCACAAGTTAGAGAAGAAAAAAATTACTTTAGCACAGTTAGTAGACGTTTTAGTGCATGTCAGCCGGCTCCAAGGGAGGGTGGCCTGGCAGAGAGGCGCTGCAGAGGAGAAACAGTCCACGACAAAGCCAGCAGGAGGCAGCAAGCAGCGGGAGGGAGCCTGCTCTTCAGCCCCTTTGCTATTCAGGCAGCAAACCTACTGGATGGCACCCCTCACACCCAGGGGGGCCTTCTGTCTTCAGCTACACCCAGAACTATGGTGACCCGATGTGTTTGGGCATTTCTTACTCAAATCGACACCATCAGTTAACTCTCAACCAGAAACTCTAAAATCTTAGAGCAGTTTTCAGAGATAGGGTTTAACACCTTAGCCTGTTTAGTGCTGTTAGAATAGAATAGTGGAGAGTGGGTGTTGTATTAAAAATACAAAGCCATGGACAAGGATTTAGCTCAGTGGTTCTGGCATTTGCCTGGCAAGTGCAAGTTCCTAAATTTGATCCCTGGTACCAATACCACAGTGCCAGGTGTGGTGGCTCAAGCCCGTAATCCTAGGACTCAGGAGGCAGAGGCAGGAAGATTGCTGTGAGTTCAAGGCTTGCCTGGGCTACATAGTGAGCTCAGGGCCATCTTGAACTACAAAGCGAGACCCTGTCTCCAAAAACTAAATACAATACAACAAAGTAAATAAAGATAAAAAAGCCATGGTGGCAGACTGGGTTGCATCTCTAGCTCTTATTTATTTTTCGTCTCAAGAGTCTTGTTAAATTTATGAGTTGCCTCGAATGGACTTGAATTCGTGATCCTCCTGACTCAGCCTCCCAGAGTGCTGAGATCACAGGTGTGTGCTACCTCTCCGGGGATGGTAAGGGTGATTTACTCCGTCCCTTTGGCCTGGTTGCCTTTCATTAACCCTGCTACCAACACAGTGCCTGTGCCCAAGGTTTCAACACATGCTTTTTGGAAACACATTCAAAGAGGAGCAAAGGAGAAGTTAGCAAAGAAGCACAAGCAAATGGAGAGGCATCATGGTCTGCAGCAGAGGGCCTTGAATGCCGTGTAGCAGAGGATAGAGGAAAAAGCCCCACCAGATCCCTGTGAAGCCACAGAACCCTGAGTGGAGGGAAGGGGCTTGGACATCATGAGGAGGGAAGGCCCAGGCGCAGGGGTCGGGCCTTGCTGGAGGGGTTCAAGGCTTCTGCTGCTGTCTGGACATGAGAAGACAAGGCTATGGGGCTCAGTTCTGGGAGCAAATGATTTCCAACCCAGGGTTCCTTGCAGAGACGTCAGCCCAGCTCCGGCAGAACAGAGGAGGCCCACACGCTCCACACTCCTGTCAGAAGGCCAAAGAGGATGTGGCCACCCAAAGGCAGCGAGTGTGGACCAGCCAGGTTGGCCCGGACGCAGGAGGAGCCCGGGCAGGGCTAAGGGACAGGGCAAAGGTCAGCCCCGGGGCCGACCTGGTGCAGCCAGGCGCAGAGGAAGCCCCGGGTCAGCTCTCTGTGTGATTTCTTTTCGAGTTAGGGATGGAATCTGGGGCCTCACGCTCGCTGGCCAGGTGCTGCCCCTTTGAGCCCCAGCCGAAGCCCTCCCTTTATTTTATTTTGAGGAAAAAGTCTCCTAAGTTGCCCAAGTTGGGCTTGAACTTGTAATCCTTCTCCCTCAGCCTCCCAAGTAGCTGGGGTTACAGGATTGCATCACCACACCCAGGTTCTTTTTTTTTTTTTTTTTTTCTGAGACAGGGTCTCGCTTTGTAGTTCAGGCTGGCCCTGAGCTCACTCTGTAGCCCAGGCAAGCCTCAAATTCAGCAATCCTCCTGCCTCTGCCTCCGGAGTGCTGGGATGACAGGCGTGAGCCACCACGCCGGGCCCTGTGGTATGTGGTATTGATGGCTGGTGGGCGTGAGTCTCCACACCCAGCATTGTATGTGGTTTCCAGGGATCGAACTCAGGACCTTGCGCTTGCAAGGCAGGCGCCGGAACCGCTGAGCTAATCCTCTGGCCCCACACCCAGGTTCTTTTAAAATTACTGCCTGACACATGACAGTTGTACGTGTCCCTGTGGTACAGTGTGATTTTTCATGCATGGACACAACATGAGCTGGTCACACTTGGCTTTGGTCACCTAAGCCTTTGTCGCTTCTTTGTGGGGAAGTTGGACATGGTCCATGCTCGCTGGGTATGTGCTATGCACACCTGCAATTCCTGCACCAGCTGAGGCAAGAGCGTCACCTTGAACTGAGGGTAGTTTGGGATAATAGAGAGATCAGCCCAAAACTACATCGTGAGACCCTGGGGAGAGAGAAAGAAAAGATAGAGGGGAGAGAGAGACAGGGAGACACACACACACACAGATTCCCCGCTGCTAGGGTTTTTCCTTTTTGTTTTAGACAGGGTTTTACTATGCAATGGCAGCTGGTCTTAAACTATGCACCCCAGGCTGCCCTTGAATTCCCAGCAATTCTATTGCCTCAGGCTTCTGGGTGCTTGAATTACAGGCATGTGCTATCATGACTGGCTCAAAATAATTCATTTTTTTCAACAGGGATGAGGATGTAGCTCAGTGTGAAGGCCCTGGGTTCAAGCCACTGTATCACAAAACGGGGTGGGGGAGAAAACTGTGGGGTTACATAAATAAATTGGAGTTTCAGAAATAGAAAAGAGAGGATATGAGAAAAAAATTAAAATATTTAAGTACTGCTGGGTGCGGTGACTCCTGCCTGTAATCCCAGAAGCCTGGAGGTTGAGGGCAGGAGAGTCACTGTGAGTTTCATTGTGAGTTCAAGGACAGCCTGGACTACAGAGGGAGACCGTCTCAAAACTCCAAAGATAGGGGCTGGAGATTGAGCTCAGTGGTTCTGGTGCCTGCCTAGCAAGGGCGAGTCCCTGGTTTGCTC
Organism: Thryonomys swinderianus; assembly: GCA_004025085.1. Classification (NCBI taxonomy): domain Eukaryota; kingdom Metazoa; phylum Chordata; class Mammalia; order Rodentia; family Thryonomyidae; genus Thryonomys; species Thryonomys swinderianus. The sequence goes on from PVIC010036644.1 coordinate 17,130, forward strand.
CCTGATAATCACATACCACAATACCAGGCATGGTGACTGTCACCCACCAGCAATCAGTACCAAATGCCACAGTGCTGGACGTGGTGGCTCACGCCTGTCATCCCAGCACTTGGGAGGCAGAGGCAGGAGGATTGCTGAATTCGAGGTTTGCCTGGGCTACATAGTGAGCTCAGGGCCAGCCTGAACTACAAAGCAAGACCCTGTCTCAAAAAAAAAAAAAAAAAACCAAAGATAAAGAAATAAAAATATTTAAGTATTAAATTTTGCCAACGTGATAGAAAATCACAATAGGTCTAAGAAAAATTTTTTTTTTGAGACAGGGTCTCGCTTTTGTAGTTCAGGCTGGCTCTGAGCTCACTATGTAGTCCAGGCAAGCCTCGAACTCAGCAATCCTCCTGTCTCTGCCTCCCGAGTGCTGGGATGACAGACGTGAGCCACCACGCCCGGCAGGTCTAAGAAATTTTATAAAGCCTAGCAGGGTAAATACAAACAAAACTTCCCTCAGGCACCTAATAAGAAAACCAAAGACCAGGGAAACTGACAAAGCAGTCAGAGGATGGACCCGACCCATTGCCAGCTGAAGAAGGCAAGAGACGTAGGGAGACGCTGGGATATAGGTGTAACACTGGATTCAGAGACTAGGGCAAAACAGACTTTAGTAAAATGAAAGATGAGATAGTTTGTCTGCAGCAGATGCCACTACAAAATACCAATAAAGAAGAGAAGGCACCAGGCATGGTGTGCACAACTGTAATCTCAGCACTTGAAAGTCTGAGGCAGGAGGATCCCCACAAGTTTGAGCCCATAGCAAGACCCTGTCTCAGAGAAAGGTTCTCAGGCAGAGAAGGGCAGAGAGGAAGGAGCTCAAATCCACAGTAGTAGTTGCCAATTTTTATTTCCCAGAAGGCTGTGCAGTGGTCTTTTCTCCGTGCCTGAAGACAGACAGTAACTCATGGGCATGGCATGGAAGGACTGCTCATCAGCCTCACTGCTGGCTCTGTGCCCACTGTAACAGCTCCACCTCCAAGGCACCCTTCCCGACCTCCAACCCTCAGAGCCAGAAGACGGCACAAGGTGACCTTGGAAAGGGGACAGGCAGAGACTCCACAGAAGCTGCACCGTCCACACTCAGGTTCAGGAGGCCAGGAGCGGGTGGCAGTGCCCTGTGTGTTGGGGGCAAAGCCCTGGCCATCTCCCAGGTGGGACACTGGCTGTCCCAGGGACAGCTGGGTGTGGGCAGCCCTGCCACAGGCCAGCCACGGAGGGGCTGGCGCAGAGCTGGCTCCTGCCAAGCGGGACCTTTTGGCTGCAGGGTGCTGGGGCTGCGACCTCCTCTCAGAGGACGCTGCTA
>PVIC010036645.1:0-18300 GCA_004025085.1 Thryonomys swinderianus
CGGGCATCCTTGCCTTGTTCCTGACCTTAGTGTAAAAGGTTTCATTTTTTGCCCATTAAGTATGATGCTGGCTGTGTATTGATTCTTAATATTTTCAGTTTGTATAAAGAAGTTGGCATTGAGAAAAAGTCAATATTGGACAAATTTTCTTTTATCTTTCAGTTAAAACACTGGGAGAAAGAGTTATTAAAATTAAATCCATTGGCTAGGGCTTAGCCCAGTGGTTCTGGCACTTGCCTCACAAGTACAAGGTCACAAGTTGGATGCCTGGTACCAAAAAAAAAAAAAAAAAGTAAATCCATTATTTTATATATGTTAAAACAATTCTTAAACTTTATGAGTTGGTTGAATCAATTCTTTGGCATATTAAATATGCACTCCTAACATTTACTAAGAAAAACACAATCTGTTGAAATTACTTTAAAATGTGGCACTACTGATAAAATCAAGTGAAGAGTTGCCATGCTAAGCTAGGTTGAATTCAGGTTTTCGTCTTTTACCTTGCTGATCTAAAACTTTGAGTTTAACAGTTTCCTTAAAATGATCAATTTCTAGATGCTGCTAATAAAAATTATAAGTAAGATAGAAATCACAATGCAGTCATAAATTTATAGTAGGGATTAATTCTTTTCATAAACCAAAATACTTTCATTTTTTTCTCCAGTGCACATTGTTCCCCTGGCATCAATATACCTGGGGAATCAATTAAATAATGGGAAGGATAATGTGTAATCAGAACAAAGATAGGAAGATTATTTTTCAGGTATTTTTTTACTTAAGGCCATCCCAATTAAGGTGAGGAGGGCTGGGAACTTTGTATAGGACAGGTGAGCCCTAAAATAGGAGAGTGGAGGGAATTATGAAACTTCAGCTAAACTAAGCCACAGAGCATCAGAAGGAGGAAAGGCAAGTGTGTGAAGCATAGGAATCTGAGAAGCTTTGGTGGTGGTTAGAGTGGTGAAGGTCAGATCTTGGAAGCACTCCAACGTGATGAAATAACTTGAGCAGTGATTTGAAAATTGGGACGTTTATGGAGCATTAGGGAGTTTGCAAGTAGCCTGGTCATTTTTGAATGTATGTGCATAGGAAGATAGAGTGAAATGTGATGGGTTGTTGGCATGGTTTTGCTGTGGTTGGTCTCCCAAGCATTTGTGGTTTGGAATTTTGGTTTCTAAAGGGGCCATGTTAAAAAGTAGTCAAGTCCTTGGGAAGTGGGGCCTCCTGGAGCCTAATTAGATCCCTGAGGGTGCTACCTTCAGAAGGGATCAATGCTGGTCTCACAGAGTGAGTTCTCCCAAAAGCAAGTTATTGTTAAAAAAAAAAAAAAGAGCAAAGTGTGTCCCTCTCTGTTCTCTGGCTTCCTGTCTAGCCACACAATTCATGCACTGTGACTCTATTATGCTGTGTGTCTTCATGTTCTCAGTTTTCCCCCTCCCCTACCCACCCTACCTCCCCCCACCCCTATATACAAGCATTGTTTCCTTTTTTTAACATCAATTTTTTTCTTCATTATGTACCCCTAAGCCCCATTACCCTTTGAATATTTGCTATTTCACAATATCAATCATGCATTCTAGAACACATTTATAACTTCAGTTTCTCATAGCAGAGAAAATATACATTATTTGCACATCTGTGACCTATTTATTTCACTTATGAGTATGTCCTAAAGGTATTATCCATTTGAGTATAAATTCAATCTCATCATTCTTTATGGCAGAGTAATACTCCATTTTATGAAAAAACCACATCTTATTTATCCCAGTTTAGAGTTGATGGACATTTGTAACCCTGGCTTTCAAGTGAGAAAACTAAGTTTAAAGGAGAAAGTGCTGTGATTTCTCAGTGCTTCCTCCTCATTGAGGATTTTATTCCCCCCTCACTTTCAGGGCCTTCATTTATTCAGAGGCCTATTGTCAACCATAACCTTGGCTGTGGCTTTACAAAAATGCCTCCAGTGATGATTAAGGCAACTGTCCTTAGAGCACATCCTCTCAGTTCTCCTAGATGGAGTCTAAGCCTGACTGATATTCTTCCTGCTCTTTTTTTTTTTGAGACAGGGTCTCACTTTGTAGTTCAGGCTGGCCCTGAGCTCACTATGTAGCCCAGGCGAGCCTCAAACTCAGCATTCCTCCTGCCTCTGCCTCCCGAGTGCTGGGATTACAGGCATGAGCTACCATGCCCAGCTCTGTGGTATGTGGTATTGATTGCTGGTGGGAGTGAGTCACCACGCCCAGCATTGTATGTGGTTACTGGGATCGAACTCAGGACCTTGTGCTTGCGAGGCAGGCACTGGAACCACTGAGCTAAATCTCTGGCCCCTCTTCCTGCTCTTTTAAATGGAAGATGATTAAGGTATATGCTTTTTGTAAAATGGTTATTAAGGGGTTTGGGATGAAGGTCAGTAGCAGGGGCATGTTTTGCATCCATGAAGCCTGGGTTTGATTCTCAGCACTGAAAAAAAAGTTACCTTATAACTTGAAATCTGAAACTTGAGTTTTGGAATAAGTCATGAAGACATGCCAGAAATTCTATCTGAAGGCTCCAGAAGAAAATGACTAGATAATATTACGAAGTCTGTGTTGTTAGCTGTTTAATTCAACATAAAGACATCTTTCTGCTTCTGTTTTTCAAATACCGTTTGAGCTTAAACATCAGACTTTTTACAGATTACATCGAGGCCTACAGATTAATGAGATTCTCTCTCATGTGTCTGGAGAGTTAGTAGCATGTTGTAAGACTATTATTTAGGTAAAATACAGAGCAGCTGTAAAGTAAAGGGTAGATTACAGAAAAGAATAAAATTAACAAAAGATTTTTTTAAAAAGTGACTCTGTTTCTCAGTTTCCCATTGTTGAGACAAAAATTCCTGACATACACAAGTTAAAGGAGGGAAGGTTTATTTTGGCTCATAGTTTGAGAAGTTGGAAGGGGCTTCATGGTGGGCTGGCTCCAAGGTGGAAACACAGTGGAAGGGCCTGGTGGATGAAAGCTGTTCAACTTGTGGCAATTGGGAAGCGGAGTAGAGGAAGAGCCAGAGAAGGAGCCAGGACGAGACGTCTCCAAGGTCTCCTACCCAGACACACCCAGAGGGGTGGTTTACTAGGGTCCTAGGCATCTCTCAAGCCAATCAAGTTGACAGTCAAGGTTAATAATCACGGGCTGAGGCTTTAGCTCAAGTGGTACCGCACCAACCTTGGACGCACAAGGGCCCGAGTTCTGAGTTCAATCCCTGGTACCACAAACAAACAAACAGAAAATAGAAGAATAAAAGGTTAATAATCACAATTACCTTAGCAGAACTGATCTGGGAGGTGCTTGGGATTAAGTGCCTATTGAAATTTTGACTCCGATAAATCATTCCACTTCATCCAGGAAGATAAAGGACCCTGTGGATCACCAGGAATTTGTTTGAGGAATTTGTTTCCATCTACTAGAGCAAAACAATAAGCTCTCAGCTCTCAGGGATCCTTAAGTAGAGCACCCACTTCTTTAGCCTCAAGCAAAATTTGTGCTCTTGAAGGCGCTGCCAAACTTGTTTACACTGTCACTCTACTCAGATTGCGTATTTAAAAAATCAATTTATAATCCAATTCACTCTGGGGGCAACAACTGAGAAAGCCACAGCATGTCATAATGGACGGGTTTTGACAAAATCAAAAGCAGCCGTGGATTTGTGTCTGTTTTGCGTGGTTATAACAATACCACGTACTGGATTTTTTTCAAGTGAACAGAATTTATTGGTTCACCATTCTAGGTGCTGGAAATTCAGAGAGTGAGGGGCTGTGTCTGCATAAGGTGAGTCATGACATGATAGAAGGCATCACATCGAAAAAAGAGGAGAGGAGAGAAAATTCTTCCTACCACTACTGTGATAATCTATTCAGAGGTCAGAAACCTGATGACCTAATGACCTAATGATCTCTTAAAAGTACCACATCTCAACACTGTTTCATTAGGGATTAAATTTCCAATACATAAACTATAGAGGCCAAATTCAAATCGTGGAAGTTTCCATTTCGGGAAATAGACTCTTGTCCCACTCACCTCTAGAATGAATTTAATTTTCCCAATGATATAGTTTCAGAAATAAAATCTGTTGTATGTATATGGAAAAAAACCTCTTCAGGGAACTAATCAATCCTTTAGTCAATGCACAATTTTTACCTTCAGTATTCACAAAGTAGATGAGTTTCTTCATAGGCATATTCATGATTGACTGATAGATGAAACTAGAGTGATGAATTTTCCTCAGAGCTTCTCAAGGTGTCCATCCTTGCCTGTTCCTAGTCCAGCCTTAGAGGTTGATGCTAACCAGCACACCTAGGCAGCCTCACTCTGCCCCAGAACAAGAGCCCAGATTGGAACAATAGGAATACCCTCCCCAACAGCACTCACCTGCTACCAGAGGTCACATTCAGTTTATTGTTCAACAGATACATACTAGGTACCGTGCTAAACTAAGGTGCCTGAGGAGCACTAGAAGTATCAGTGTCCAGTACAATAGTTCCCTAAACTGACAGGTATCACCATATACCATCATTTGATTGGTGCGACCAGGAGGAATAGTCTTCCTATCTAGCTCCTCTTCTCTCTGGCAGTGAGGAAAGGACCAATCCTGTGCCTCAGCCACTTGGCTGGGACCTATCCTGTTTTTGGAGAACTTGACAGCCTTTTCTTCTCCCCTCAGACCTCTGATGTCATCTCAGGTGCATAGCTATAAATTAAACCTGGTTCTGTATTGGAAAATATAGCCTTTGAGGTTTGAAGCTTTATGGATAATTCTGAGTTTTAACTCTTCACCTTGTTTTGATCCAAAATCTTGGGTCCGTTTTCTGTGAGGATATTTGCCTATAGTTATAAGGTTCAAATGAGATGATGAGTATGAAAGTGTTAGGGAAACTGCAAACTTCAGGTAAAAATAGTATCATTTTTGAGGGAAATATAGTTTGGTGAGATAGATAGTAAGAATTCTTTGATTCAGAATGATCTAATTTCTAGTCCTGTCTTTATCACTTATTACCCGGTGATATTTGGAGACTCAGTTTATCTTTGAATCTCAGTCTCCATATTTTTATGTGGGAACAATAGTATTGCCTTCGTAAACTTTAATTACAGGTTTTATCTTCAGAGCCAAATGAACTGACAGATATAAAACTGTATAACAAACAAGTGGCCCTATAAAACTTAATTTGTTAATTCAATGTGGAAAGAATGTATATGAGCTTTGTAGGGCATACTTAGACTTTACAAAATCCACAACTATAACATTTGTTATTCAGAGCTGTATATAAAATACAAAGATAATCTTCCCGTGGTATGTGGCTGTCTACCAAGAAAGGAACCAGCCATTACTGGGCTGCACAGGGACAAACCATACTGGAGTCAAGAGACCCTAACTTCATGACTACTTGGCCAACATATTACTCAAGTCTAGCATGTCTGTTTTTCACCTTCTTTCAGATTATTTCCACCTTTGGCATAGGACATCAGTGTAGGAGCTCTCTACTCTCTAGTTATATGCAAAATAATGGCATTGTTTCTCTTCTTTTTCTTCTGTGAGATAGCAATCAGTCTGGGCTGTGAACTTAAAAATATCTCAAAGGATGAGGGAAATAAGTGTTATTGTTTGCACAGGTTGATTTACCAATAACAAAGTTTGACTCCAAATATAATAAACCTATTATAACTTTGTTTCTTGGCAAACTAAAATGTGTAGGTACTTATAGTTTGCTGAAACCCTACTAGGTTTTTTACAATTGTTGTTTCATTTAATTCTCTCAATTTATATAAAATATAAATATATTTATATAAAATTTATATAAAATATAAATATAGTTATATAAAATTTATATAAAATATAAATATATTTATATAAAATTTATATAAAATATAAATATTTATATAAAATTTATATAAAATATAAATATATTTATATAAAATTTATATAAAATATGTCACCACCATTTTACAGTGTAGACAGACTCAGAGAATAAGTACTTTACTTGGGTCCTTATGATTGATAATTCAAATTTATTTGTTGATAGAAAATTAATTCTCTTTCCACAGTAATACAGTGAACCCAGATCTTACATAAGTCTTGGCTAACCATCTCAGCCTCTTAGATCAACACTACACTGAAACAGAATGAGTTAGATAGCTTACATTTTTGCTACTTCACCGAACACAGTTTTAAAATTTATACCCAGTTTGACAGTATAGAAGAAACTGGGTTTTGAAGGCTGACTCTTATGAGAACAAGTCTCTGAACTGGATTATAATGGTGGAGGCCTGATTTCCAACTTGACTATATTTGGAGATAGGGATTTGGGGAGGTAATGAAGCTCATAACATCATTAGAGTGAGGACTCAATATGGATGGAGCTGGTGGCCTTATAAGGCATGAAGACATAATTTTTCACTCTCTGTCACATGAGGACACAGTAAGAAGGGGCTTGTCTTTAAGTCAGAAAGAGCCTCACTCGGAATTAAAATAGCTGAATCTTAATGGACTTTGCAGCCACCCTCACTATGAGAAAATAAGTTTCTGTTTAAGCTGCAGAGTGTTAACAGCATTCCACGCTGACTAATACAGGTGAGAATAGGAAATGCACGTAGTATTGACAGAGAATCCACATGTAGACTAAACTGTCCTTGAACTCTGAGAAGAGGAAAATGACTGAGGAATTAGGAATTTTACAGTGTTATGCTATGTGAAATAAACTGGTTACAAAAGGAGAAATACTGTAGGATTCACTTGTATGCGGTATCTAGAGTAGTTGACTTCACAGAAAGGGAGAATAGAATGCTGGTTCTCAGGTGCTGGGGGAGATGGAGGAAAGGGAATTAGCACTGAGTGGATACAGAGTTTCATTTTTGCGAAATGAAGAGTTCTGCAGATCAGTTGTACAATAGTTTGAATGTACTTAATCCCATCAAAATATATGTATACATTTAAAAATAGTTCAGATGGTAAATTTAGGTTATATGGGTTTTAACAATTAAAAAAATTTAAAATAACTATCTCATATCCCTTTTTTGAAGTATAAAGTTGCATTATATATTTTGGGGCTTACGTGAATGATAGAGTCACTGAGAAAGCACTCAGGGATTATAAAGGTCTAGACTTGATACATAACTTTGACAGGTTTTGGTGGAAGGAGGCTGTGTAATAGTTTCTGACATATATAAAATAGTTTTAAAAGATAAATCTATGGTATTTCTTACATTGGTTCACTTATGCTAGAGTGTACAATGAAAATAGAAAGTACTTTTTGAAACAAAACATATTGGGTAATACTCAAGTTTTAACATACAATATTTTATCTCCTTATCTTTTGTCAATGCATTTTAAGGTTCTATAACTATATTGAAGATTGAAAAAACAAAGATCCATTTAATGTCTTTTTTCCCCCTCTTATTTTGGCCTATGTGCACTCCCAGCTAAGTTGTTTTTTTTTTTTTTTTAATCTCAAAGCCATTCTCCACCCTTCAGTTATAGCTCCCTCTACTGAGTTGTGAGCAACATTATCTTATGACCATTTTTCCATTAGAGGCTGGCTTTTCTTCTGAAAAATAAAAGGCACTTTAAAAAATGAACTAATGAGACGGGTTCTCTGCAAACTGAGTTGCTTTCAATTCAGTGAAGCTTCGTACAAATACTCAAAGCAAACTGAGTTGCTTTCAATTCAGTGAAGCTTTGTACAAATACTCAAGTACAAATTTATTATGAAGATACAAGTAGTGATGAGTTTGAAGATACTACAATGACAAACTTCAAAGGGCATTCAGTGTTTTAAGAATATATAACAGCAAAAAGATATTTGAAAAAGTAAAAGAACAAAAATCCAATTTTTAAAATGATTGATAAGCACTTTAAAATAAAAAACATTCACTGCAGATTTCTCTCTGCACAGTGTAACTGTTAAAATGAATGTTAGAGGAGTGATTTTATAATTCTGCTTGTCTTGATTCGTTGCCAATTATATGACCCAAGTTTCTTGTAACCATGGCAACAGTAGGTATCTTTAAGTTGTTCACTGTCTCCCTGGGCTAGACTGTATGCTCCATGAGGACAGAGACTCTGCTGTAGATCTGTGTTTGGCTCATAGCAGGTACTCATTAAATAGTCAATAGTTGAGTGAATAAAATTTGTATATCAAAATATCTACTTACATGTACTTTTTCTTGGCCAGTGATTAACATCTACTTTATATTTTGGTAGCACACAAAAGAGATTCTTACAGAACCTCTTGTTATTATATGTGGATATTAAGGGAACTCTTTTTATCCTTCATGAGTGATAGAAGATTCTTTTTTTTTTTTGAGACAGGGTCTCGCTTTGTAGTTCAGGCTGGTCCTGAACTCACTGTGTAGCCCAGGCAAGCCTGAAACGCAGAAATCCTCCTGTCTCTGCCTCCCGACTGCTGGGATTACAGGTGTGAGCCACCACGCCCGGCAGATAGAAGATTCTTGAAGGTATTACATGGGAAATTTTTTTTAGATTGAATTCTTTATTGGCACATTTTATATACGACTCACAATCACACTCAACATTGGGGAATTTGTACCAGTATATGACACAAGTTAATTCTCATTTTTACCCATATCTCCACCCACCCCACAGCCCCCTCCCCCTATATACATGTGCTTTCTCTTTTCGAATTATATTTATTCTTTCCCCTCATTACTTTCCCTTACCACATTTCCCTTTGAATATTTCCTATTTCACAAAATATATCATACATTCTAGAACTCATTTACATCTACAGGTTCTCATACCAGGGAAAAGATACAATATTTACATATCTGTGACCTATTTATTTCACTTATTAGTGTGTCCTCAAGGTATGTCCATTTGCACATAAATGATCGAAACTTGTTATATGGGGAGTTTTTGAAGCTCATACTGACATACTATGTGATCCTCTCAGACTAGGGATAAATCATGGGCTCTGTCCCCAGTATACCATTTCCTGTTTCTTTATAGGATTTTAGGGTTATAGATTAACCATTGCTACCACTCACCTTTGTGCCCTCTCCATGCCAACTTCCTTATTAAATTTTAACCTTTCCTCCACGATGCTTAGCAGCATCACAGAAAGCATCAGAGTGGAAAGACAGAGAAGGTAAGTTATCTGACATAACTTTATTCCTGTCCACTGAACTGGACAACAGTAACTCATGTTCTTAATGTCCACTACCACCTGGACTCTTTTTACTGTACCACACTACTGATGTATTACAATAAAGGAATATAAAGTTCTATTTCTGTTTTGATCAAGCACTGTTATTTAGTTTGCTGCTAAAAGGGAAAATGTGTCACAGGGAATCCCAAGGTGGTTTAAAAAAAAAAAGGAAGAGAAAAAATGAGTTGGTAAAGACAGAATCACTCTGAGTTTTTGAATGAGTCCTTTCTTTTCAATACCTATAGTCTTCGAATCCAGCAGGTCACAATCTCACTGCATAGCTTTATAGTGTGTGGATTTGTGAGGTACCTTCCGCGTTCCAGAGGCACCTCTGTGTCCACACCCTTGATGGTGACAAGCATTCAACCTGAGGGCTGCTCTCACTTTGCTAGAGATAGATGGGAAGGTCACAGGGAAGGACTTCAAGCAGACTCTTAGATTTCCTGGCCACACTTTCAGATCCAGCTTCTATGGAAAGCCACACTCACCAGGCCTGATTTTTCATTACAGAGGGAAGGGCCAGTGTCCTCCCTATCCTAAGTTTAAACTTCTCAGGGGGTCTATGTCTGGCCCACACCCTTTTCTTGGCTGTCTCCTGTGGTTGTCTTTTACCCAGTCACTGTGGGAGGATAACACTGGAAACCCTGAAGGGGAGTAATTTGTAATTTTTCTTTGGCTCAATTTTAAATAATCACATCTTTTCCAAAATGGTACCTGATTAAACACTGACAATATGTTGGGCACTGGGTTTCTTTTCCAACTCTAGCCTACTAGAAAGCAGTCACTTCTAAAACTCCACATGTTTTTTGTAGTACACAATAGCTGTCAGCTTTTGTTAGATCTAATGCTGCTGGTCAGGTCCATGCTTTTACTCTTAGGTTGGGTGATTATCTCCCTAGCCATTGTTCACATCCACAGTTAGGAGCATCAGTTGGTCCGTACCTCTGCTGTCGTGTGCCAAGGAGAAACAGAGCATAGAGCCTGCTCAGACCAGGGAGATGCTGCAGCCAGGATGCAGAATCCTTTGTGTAGAGCAGGTCTGGGAGAAATGTGCAGGCTGCTGCATCGTCCTCCCCTTCCCATTTGCAAATGATCTGTCTCCCAGTTTCCTATTATCTATCTTTTACTTTACTCTTTCTTTCTTTCTTTCTTTCTTTCTTTCTTTCTTTCTTTCTTTCTTTCTTTCTTTCTTTCTTTCTTTCTTTCTTTCTTTCTTTCTTTTCTTTTGTTTTGTTTTGTTTTGTTTTCTTTCTTTTCTTTCTTTCAACAGGGTCTCACTTTGTAGTTCAGGCTGGCCCTGAGCTCACTATGGTGCCCAGGCAAGCTGCCGCAAACTCAGCAATCCTCTTGTCTCTGCCTCCCGAGTGTTGGGATTACAGGTGTGAGCCACCATGCCCGGCATTGTAGTATGTGGTGTTGATTGTTGGTGGGCGTGAGTCTCCACACCCAGCATTGTATGTGGTTACCAGGAATGAACTCAGGACCTTGCGCTTGCGAGGCAGGCGCCGGAACCACTGAGCTAACCCTCCGGCCCCTACTCTTTATATTTTGAATTTCTCATATAAAAGAAATCATGTGCTATTTAAGCTTATGTGTCTGATTCATTTCACTTAAATTTCTGGTCTCAGAGCATATCCATTTTCCTACAAATGACTTGAGTTTATCCTCTGTTGAACATAAATGCCACATTTTTATTATATATATGTATAGTAGTAGCACAATTCATAATTGCTAAATCTTGGAAGCAATATGGTATGTCCATCAACAGGTTAATGGATAGGTATAGAATTTTGATCAATTTTCATGCTTATATATAATTACATGTACAAATTACTATTCACATTTTAAAATACAGGGCCTAATTTAAATAAATTTTGAAAAACTGAGGCATCTTAAGCCTTTTAATTTTCAAAATTCTGAGGGGTAAAGTTTTAAGGCTAATTTGAAGTCAATACATGTGTTTTATAATGTGATGTATTTACATGATTTAGTATGGTGACTTAATAATGGCAGATTTATAGTAAAATGCCATGTTTTCATGAAAGTTGTTCACATGTGTTTTGAGGCTTGGATGGGGTTAGTGGACAGGATTGACGAGACACATTTCATCTTCTCTGGAATTCTGTTTCCTAAATGACTTTAATAGAGTTTCTGATTAGCTTAATGGGACATAAATGAGCCAAAATTTTAAGTGATTATTTTCTCAATAAAGACTACTAAGACATCCAGGTTCAAAACTCACTGCATGACAGAAGTATTTTTCCTTAGGTGGTGATCAGTTTACACTGAGCCAATCAGATTTCCTGTGGTCATTCAGATTTGAGAGAGCAATGACCTGAATTTTGAAACAGAGTAAGTCCTCCTGCAGAGGCTAATGGTTTGTTCTCATTAGCCTCACACAAAAGGAAAGAAGCTCAGTTAATGTTTAACCATGCTTACCAATGAAAACTACAAGAATCTAGCATCATTCTTCAAGATCCTTTCTAGTTTCCAAGAATCCAAACTAAGTGCTGAAAGAGGTCTTCAGGTACCAGAATCGATAACATCTAAAGATTCATCCAATGGAAAACAGTAATACATGAGAAGGCTACAAGTTGGAAAAGTAGAAGTAAAGTAGAAACTGAACTGGGCTGAATGTTGTTCCTAACCACGAAGGTTAATAAGAATAAGGAAGCCTGAGTTTCTACACCTGGCTTCTGTTGAAATTGTTGACCTTTGGGATGTACCAATAGCAGTGGACAAGGAAGTTCCTCTTTCATGCATATGTTTAGAAGTCTGAATCAATTTTTCTTTGCTCATGCAGAAAGTTGCTAGTGCTAATTACATTTTTAATTTTTGTGTTAGCTTTCCATCACTATAACAGGTACTTGAGATAACCAACATAAGGAAGTTCATTTTGGCTTACAGTTTGAGGGCCATGAGTAAATGGCCTCTTTGCTTTTGGGCCCCTCGGTTGCTGAATGGCAGTGGGTGGGAATACGAGATAGAGGAAAAACCTTACAAGTGGAAAAGAGAGACTGAGGTGCTTCCATACTACCCTTTGAAAGTGCCACCAATGATGTTAAGGCCTCCCATTGGGCTTTATTCTTATTAGAGATTCCACCACCTCCCAAGTCTTTTTTTTTTCACATTTTTTAAAAATTGAATTCTGTATTGGTACATTTTATATACAGCTCACAATCACACTCAACATTGGGGAATTAGTACCAGTATCCAAGTCTTTAATGTATGGGCTTTTGATGAATTTTCCAGAACCATCCCATAGCCATCTGTGTGTTGTTTTTCAATCTCTTGCAAACTTGTTTTTTTTTTTTTTTTTTTTTTTGAGACAGGGTCTCGCTTTGCAGTTCAGGCTGGCCCTGAGCTCACTATGTAGCCCAGGCAACCTTCGAACTCAGCAATCCTCCTGCCTCTGCCTCCTGAGTGCTGGGATTACAGACGTGAGCCACCATGCCCGGCCAAACTTGTTTTTGTAAAATACAGTAAAAGTAAATTACCAGGCAAAAGATAGTCCCAAGTTTTGACTGTTAGATTCAATGAACAAAAATTGCTATGAAGTTTTTCCTCCATCATATTAATGGCTAACTTTACTTGTTGCAGACAGGTAAGAGCATGGAGATTGGTGCCAGAGAGCAAGCCATACTTTGAGTGCTATCTCTGGACTCAACTTCATGATGTAGCCTAGGCTGGCCTTGAACTTGCAGCAATCCTCCTGTCTCAGCCTCCTGACTGCTGGGACTTCAGGCAGGCACCACCATACCTGGCATAGCAGTGTTTCTCAAATTTAAGTGTATGAAATCATTCAGAGCTCTTGTTTAAGTGCAATTTAAGTCCTGTTCCAGGCCTGAGATTCTGTATTCCTGAGAATCTGTCAAGTGATCTTCATGTTGCTGGTCTGTGGCCTGCAGATAATAAGGCTTTGTTTTATTTCTTTCATAATCATCTGAACTAAGAATTCTTACTCTATTTTGCTTGTGTTTAAGATGTATTTTTATTAGAATATGTTGGTCACATATAATGATTACATTCATATTGGGAAATGGCTGTATATACATAGTATATTTAGATTATCTTTACTCTTCCACCCTGCCCTACCTTTTTCCTCCTTTGTCCAATCCCTTTTCCAGAGTCTATATTCCTGTTTTTTACCACCTTTCATATTTTACTCTTTATATTTTTGGGCTTCTATTATGGTTTATAGCTATATGTTCTCCTGAAAGACTCATGCATATCCCTTTATGCAAAATGTGTTTAGTTCATTTCTAAGAATTTCCAAAGTTTAGCAGATTTACCATTGCTGGAAAGTCCAAGTCCAAAATCTCCTCGGAGATTTAAGGCAGTCTTAGCTGTGAGCCCCTATAAGAGTCAAAGGAAGTTATATACTGCCAACATACAAAGGGATAGAGTAAATATTACCATTCCAAAAATGAGAAGTGGGGGAATAGAAAGAATGAGACCAAAGCAAGAATAAAACCTGGGGGGGGGGGTTTGGAATCCTGTAGTTCTGTGTCTAACATCTGTGGCAAGATGTGGTGAGATACGAACTCCAAAGGGTTGGACAACCCCATTCCTGTGGCATTGCCAGTGGTTGTTGCTCTCATGACTCTTCTCTTTGGCTGGCTGGCTTTGTTCATGCTGTGCTTTCCTCCTGGGCTCTGTCTTGCAAAACTGAAAAATTTAAAAAGCCCTCAGCTATTACTTTGCTCTTGATTCTTAATATAATGCTGGCTCAAAGTACCCATCCCACTGCCTGAATGCTGGGCTGCCTTGAAATTTTCTCTAGCAGCTTAGTCCACCACTCTTAATCTCAGACTCCCACAAAGTCTCAAGACATGATCAGAATGTAGATGAGTTTTCTTCTAGAGCATAACATAACCTGGAGTCAAAATGCCAATAGAGTCCTTGTTCTCAGTGGAAAATTCCTGAGATCGGGCTTTAACATTGAAAATTCTATCAGGCATTTGGTCTTCTGTGCTTTGATGAGAATCTCTTGTCAGACTGGGTTCACAGCATTTTAGGGCTGCTTCTTCAACATACATCTCCAAATCTTTCCAAATTCCTCCTGCAAACCACTTCTAAAATCTTAACCACGTGGTCAGGTAGCAGCACAGCAACAACCCTACTGTAGGTACCAAAATCTATTTTAGTGTCTTCATCGCTGGGACATAAGGCCCAACATCTGCAAAATAAAGGTTTTTTTTTTTCCTCATGGTTTATTGGCGAGGTTTATTTTGGCTCATGGTTTATAGAGGGATAAGCTCATAGTTGGTTGGCTCCAAGGTGGGACGGAATGGCAAAGACATCTGCTCACAACATAGTAGCAGAGAAGCAGAGGGAAGAGTGAAGGGAGGAGCCAGGAAAAGCTTTTCATGTTAGAGAAACCACGCAGGATTTAACTTCTGTGTCTGATGTATTTCATTTAAAAAAGACCCAGTCAGAAAACAACAGAAATGAGTGTACACTTCTCAAAAGCAGTACAAATGACCCATAAGGATGTGAGAAAATGTTCAACATCTTTGGTCATCAGAGAAATGCAGATCAAAACAACACTGAGAATCCAAAGTACTTTAGTAAGAACTCTTATCAGGTGGAAATGTAGACTACCACAGCCACTATTCCTCAAAAAAAAAAAAAAAGACTATGATTTTAAAAATCAGATTTATTGAGATACTTTATGTGGCATAAAGCTGTCATAGAAAAGCTTCTGGCCAACACAGTTGTGCAGCCCCCCATGTAGGACAGTTCTGACACCCACGTGGCCCTTGGTCATCAGCCCCTCCTGGACGCCCGTTCCCTAGCGACTGCTGCTCTGTTTTCTGTGCCTGTAGTTCAGAAAACACAGTCAATGTTCAGGAGTTCACTCCTGATCGCTGAGTACTTCACTGCGTGACCGCTTGTTTCTTAAGAATTTACCCATTCAGATACATTTTGGTTGTTTCTGAGTTTGGCAAGCAGCCTCTCCTAAACTACAGAATATCCACAGTTAAAAGAGGGTTTCGAGGATAGATTAAAGAAGTTTTGAATTTGGAGGCCATGCCAGACAAAGAGATTATCCTTCATAAAGACCGGAAATTGGAATGATATATGCAGATAACATAGTTTCTGCATGATTTCATTAAACAGGCTGTCCCTGACTACAAACTCTAGATTTCTATGCATATCTTGTATAAAACGGTGTGAGGCTGGGTAAATTCAGGGTCTGCATTCCTAGCTTTGTTGGAACAACGGTTTTGTTTAGTGATCTAGAATACTTGAGAGAAAGTCTAATCTACAAGTTCATTAATATCTTCCCTTCCACAGACAGGAGGAACACAACATTTTCCACGAAAGTGGCCACGATCAATGGTAGTAGAGTTGCTGTACAGCATACAGACCTTTTGGACACAATATACGGCTTTGTAGTGCGCAGGTATTCATTCATTGGTATTTTAGTTTCACTGACGAGCAGCTACACCGCTGAAGGGTTGGGATCCTGGTAGCTTGCCTGTAAATCCAGCGTCCACTCCTCCCCGCTGAACCAAGGCCTCTAGACACGCTAGGCCAGCGCTCTAGCACTGAGTCTGTCCCCAGCTCAGCGCCTTGTCCGACACCCCCTGCCGCGCAGAAGGAAGTTCTGACTCACCCTGGTAATCAGAACCACCCATTTTGATAGGGAGGGGCCTGAGGTTTTTCCAGTGCCAGCTGTGGGCAGCCACGCCCGAGGGTTTATCACGGGGATCACTCTAACCACGCAGTTTACAAAAGCAGACCCTCTTTTCAGACGTGCCTGCCTGAAGGGATGTTAACTTTTTTCCCCCCGCAAAAGCCCCCTCCCCTTAATTCCCGTAATAGATGCTTTACCCTGTATTTCCTTTGTTTTAAGCAGATTTCCTATCTCGTGGGCAACTAACCACAACCACCTCTTTTATTGCTAATACAAAACGCCCAGGGCCGTGGGATGTCTGGCGTTCCACGAACACGCGTCAGATCCTGCGAGACTGGCCAGGGGAGGCGGCAGAGGAAAACCTGGGGGCAGTTCGCCAAGGGTCCAGTCGGAGGGTTTGTAAGCGGAGTGACCTGCACTTTAAGCCGCTTTCTGTGCCCTTTCTGTGCCCAAGCCGCTGTCACACCTTGAAGGGCTTTCCTCCCTCCCTGCAGAACTCGTCCCTTCCGAGCCGGCCAGCAGCGCGGTCACTTCCTGCCCGCCCCGGCCCCTCCTCCCCGAGTCAGCGGCGGCCTCTCCCCCGCGGAGCCGCCCTAGCAGTGCCGAGGCTTCGTTCTGCACACGCCGCCCACAGGGCCGCGCCCCGCCCGGCCGGGCCCCTCCCCGCAGGCCGCGCGGTCCCGGGCGCTTCGCCGCGCGGGCTCCGGGACCATGCTGCGCTGGCTGCGGGGCTCCGCGCTGCCCGCGGCCGCCTGCCAGGATGCGGAGCCGCCCTCGCGCTACGAGACGCTCTTCCAGGCCCTGGATCGCAACGGGGACGGCGTGGTGGACATCGGCGAGCTGCAGCAGGGGCTCAGGGACCTGGGCATCCCGCTGGGCCAGGACGCCGAGGAGGTGGGTCGCCGTGGGCCTGAGGCGGGCGCGGCCCGGGACCCCGGACCCCGGAGGGCGGCAGCCGGCTCTGCCGCGAGGGGCGCCGAGATCCGCCCGCGATGCCTTTCCAGTTCGAATTAGTGGTGCAGACGCTCTGGCCCGTGGGCTCTGTTACACTTTTGAAACCCTGTCCCGCAGCGCTGCTCTTTTGTGTTTTTTTTTTGGGAAAATTTTTTTTTTTTTTTTTTGCCATCAGATTTAAGTGAGTTCCAAGTTCTGTAAAGATACACTGTATCTCTTTGAAGTTGCTTTGTTTCAGCGCTCCAGTTGGTTACTGATTGAAAAGGGGTTAAAAAACCCGTAGTTCTTGTTGAGGAGAAATGGCGGCATTTCACTGTTGAAGACTTTCTCAAGTCGATGGCCTAGGTACACAAATTGGTCTGAAAGGTTGGCCTGAGTAATCTCTGAGTAGTTTCACCTTCTCTGAGTCATTTTAGCGTGCCCCACATCATGCCCCTTAGCAGGAAGAGTGCAGTACTATTTGGACCGCCTGCAGCTCTTCGGGAGTGTAAGGGGACAACTGTGGCATTCTCCACCCGGAGGGAAAGTGGATTGAGTTACTATGCGGCCAACAACTGCTCTGAAGTTACATATTTAAACTTCTCCTTCAGTGTTTTTAGTATTATAAGCTTCTTTAGTTTTCTGTTTTAAGGTTTTTGGCTCATTTTACCCATAGTTTATATTAGTAAAATTTTATAAAACTTCTAGCTGTATCTTTAGGGAGATTCTGTATTCGCTT
The DNA here is from genome assembly GCA_004025085.1 of Thryonomys swinderianus. Lineage (NCBI taxonomy): Eukaryota > Metazoa > Chordata > Mammalia > Rodentia > Thryonomyidae > Thryonomys > Thryonomys swinderianus. The sequence continues at coordinate 17,504 of PVIC010036645.1, forward strand.
CTGAGCTGTATCTTTTTGGCCCCCTTGGTCTTGCCAAAGGCTTGTCCATTTATTTTATTCACACTTGGAAAACGTGTGGTACTTTTTCCTTGGGTGTCTATTTTCTATTACTAATTTTTTATTCCTTTCTACTTAGGGTTTCCTCAGTTGCTTTTTTTCTAATGTCTTGAATCAAACACTTAACTCATTAATTAAGGAGATATAATATCCCTTTTATAATTTCTTTAGTACATCCCACAATATTCTAATTTTCGGTATGATTTTATCTTTGACTTAAGAGTATGCTTTAAATTCTGTAATATGCTTTGGATTTTTAAAAAAAATGATGAATGGACAAACCTCTGACAAAGTTAGAATTTTAAAAAAGAGAGAAAGCAAATAAAGCCAAGAATTTTAAAAAGCCTTTACCCAAATTTATGGTAAATTATAAAATAAGTTGTATAAAACTGAGTGTGTAAATCCACAGAACAAGATAGTACATATTTGTCACTAATATATATATATATTTGTATTTACATAAAATCTTTCATACAGGGGCCGGAGGGTTAGCTCAGTGGTTCCGGCGCCTGCCTCGCAAGTGCAAGGACCTGAGTTCGATCCCGGTAACCACATATAATGCTGGGCGTGGAGACACGCCCACCAACAATCAACACCGCATACCACAATGCCAGACGTGGTGGCTCACGCCTGTAATCCCAGCACTCGGGAGGCAGAGACAGGAGGATTGCTGAGTTCACGGCGGCTTGCCTGGGCACCATAGTGAGCTCAGGGCCAGCCTGAACTACAACGCGAGACCC
>PVIC010036646.1:0-18474 GCA_004025085.1 Thryonomys swinderianus
TTCTCCAGAAAAGGTTTGGGAACCCACAAGTGTCTGTGGAGGCTATCAGCTCATCCTCCTCAGGCTTCACCTTGGGTAGATTTGGACTCAGACACATGACCCCGCCAATTTTTCCTATGACCTGAGGCTCTGAAAGGCCCAGAACTTGCACACGTTGGCTAACAGCACTTTGTCCCAGCTCTGGAGGAGTCATCTCTATCTGTCCCTCTGCTGTTGCTTCCATCCCTGGGAAACCAGGCACATAGTCTTGGAAATTCCTAATTGAGGACATCCTTAAACAAAAAGACCTAATGGCAGGGGTACTAGCCAGCCTGGGATTCACAATTCCCCTCCACTCTAAGAACATGTAGGAAAGAGGGGAAGTCATGGCCACTCAGTGTCTACCCCCTTTGTGGGCCTCTCAGCTGAAGTTGGCTATGGGAGTTTGAGTACACACAAGTGGACAACAAGGAGCCAGCCTTGAACATCACCAAGGTACTTAATGCCTCAGGTGACAGGAAGAGGATATTCCTCACAGAGGCTTCCCTCTTAGCCAGCAGCCTGGCCCCTCTGTGGAGGATTGAGAAACCAGGGGACCATCCATAATATCAGCATCTGGCATTGAACCAGATGAGCCTTTAAAGAAAACACAGTAGGTTCATACTTCTAGAAACAAACGTATACATTCAAAACAAAAATTTTGAGCTTAGGGAGCATGTTCAAACACTAGAGTATTTAATGGTACATTAAAATGAATGAAATCCAGTGTTACTGTCATATGATAATGACCTTCAGACAGGGATGTTAAAAAGAATCAGCCCCACTGGCCAGAAAGAGAAGAGAGATTTTAAGTTTAAAAACTGCATAATTCTCCTACCCCTAACCTCAGAAAGGGCATATCCCTTAGCAGGGTTGCCAGTTAAAATACAGAATGTACAGTTAGTGTTGAACTTCAGATACATAATGAATACTTTGCCAGTGTGAGGTTGTTTCCTACTAAATTCATTGATCTGAAATTCAAATTTAACTGAAAACCTTGTATTTCTATTTGCTAAATTCAGCAACACTATTCCAGAAAGAATATGAGATGGAGACTTTCCACTTGTTTAGTTAGTATCAGTGCCCAGGAACTTCTCCAGGGTTCTTGCTACTGTTGATGTCGACACAGGAGAGTTAAGGCCTAACTCCCCACCTGAAACGAGAGTTTGTGTTCTCTAAAAATTGAAGAATGAATTTTAGGAATGATGGAGGTTTGAGTAGGAAAATTTTATTGAGAAAGAAAGCTTCTGCCTTAAGAGAGACAGAAGGGGGAACCTGGAAAGTAGATAACCTAGAATCGCTTTTCCCAGGGGAATTTTATGGACCAAAATCACGAGGTGGGGTGGGTTCAAAAGTAGGGGCCACCAATGAGATTCAAAAAAGGTAGACGGGCTATAACAATCAAACAGGAATTTTTGACTCTGACTCTTTTCAGGGAAGGTAGGTAAAGTCTCTTCCCTCCACCCCAGGAGGTTGGCGCCCTCTTTAGAATATCAATCACAGCTGTTTATCTTACATGGGTGGAATAGCTTTTTTTCTCTGGCAACACTAACCTCCAAGTTGGCTTTTTTTGCTCCATTCCAAGGGCCAGTCCTATCTATCTGCGTACATATGTCTAGCTGGCTTTTCTACCTATAATAACGTGACTGCTGACAAGAGGCACACAACATAGCCCCTACACTCAAACAACTATTTCAGCCGGTGTTGATGGAGGAAGCCATCATTTGTTTTAATGCTAGAGTGAGACAAAGAAAATGGATTTGCTAAGGGATGTGGTACACTTCATCCAAAATGTTCTAGACATTTGAGGCAGAAAAAGGAATAAAATATTCCTGTTCTTACAGTAAGAAGTTTTCAGGGGGAGATTTTTCCCTGCTAATTTTAGTATTATAAATTCCTATCCCACAGCTGACCTGAGTCAGCTGCAGCACCACCTATCCACCTTATCACAGTGGACCGTCTTATCCTGATTTGTAGATAGCTGCTTATGGCCTTGCTTGTGTTTCCATACACTGTGAGGCATCTCTGCCACTGTTCCTATGTAGATTTTGTGAGAATAGAGAGCAATAAATACTGGGAAAGAAAAGGTTTTTAGAAAGATAAGTCTCCTGAGAAGTTTTGAATGTGTATGTGTGTTGTGTGAGTATACAGATAATGTTTTAGAATGCTGGGTGCTCTGGTTTAAGCTTTCTCTACCATTGTAGCCCCCAAAGGAAGTATTTTAAGGATCCCAGTACCAGCAGGAAAGATGACTCCTGGGTTCACCTGCAGACAGTAAAATGTGGCTTGGCTCTGCCCTGGCATAATTCTTGGGTGTTATGTTCTATCAGAGGTCTTGGAGGGTGGAGGCCATGGTACCATTTCAGAAACTTGCCAAATCAGGCAGACTTGCTGGCAGCTGCGGTGGAGGGATCTTACTGATCCATGCTCAGCTCTCAGGAGGTAACTGGCAATGGAAATGAAAGCAAAACAAGCAACCAAGTCCCTATACACCTTATAAATTTGACTTGGAAATTTTGTCTCAAGGCTGTGAAATTCTAGAAATAATGATTCCATTTTCCCAAGTCCAATTCTTTGACATTTAGTCTTTAACACAGAGAAAATATATCCAATTACCTGACTATCATTTTTTTTAAAAGTCTAGCCATTTCCAGGATCCCATAAATAAATTTAGGCTGTACCACCCTCATCCAAAACCAGGCCTTCAGGTCACACGATTTTCCTATTCAGGGGCCAAGCTTTGAAATCATGTTTTTACTCTGCCTGTGAGACATTTCTTTGATTATCTGAATCTGTTCTGCCAAAGATAAATTGATTTGTCTCCACTCTGTCTGAGGTTTGTGAAGCTGGAATTATTAGGTTTCTTCTAAGTGTAGTCCTTAAGACCAACTGAGATAAGGTAACCTCGCTACAGCCTCTTGCTGCCCTCTGATGGAAAAAATGGGTATTGAACAAGGCATTGGACATAATTACCTTTAAGGCTATTCAACATTGAAATGTGAATCTGAATGGTGTAAACAAAGGAGGTGTTAAGTCAAAAATGTGTGAACAGTTGTCACCTAAGAGTCTGATTCCTCAGCTATGGGAGTTTTAATCTCATCTAGTTAAATTTTGTTTACTGACAACTCCTCCAGACTTTCTTCAACAATCATGTCATATATTTGGGGGTAATTACAAGACTCTTATAGAGGGGTCAGCTTTCAAGTTTAGCATTTAGCCCAGGAAATATATTCTTATATATTCTAGGTATTAAATTAGGGCTTATGCCTATCCATTCAGATCATTCCAAACCAAAATTCACTTCACAAATCCAAATGAAACATGTTGGTCCTATGTACTCTAATAATCAATGAAAGTGAAAGGCTGTCTTAAGACTTCAAATGCAAACTTTATTTTAAAAGAGATTTTTTTTAAGGTCACAAAAGTGACAAAATTGTCACATTTCAAGGTAAAAGAAAGCATTCTATTTAAAAAAAAAAGGATAATTTTTAGAATAAAAGAAGTTTGGAGACCAGTGTATACCATATAAACACAGTAGGGCATCAGTATATGATGAGCTTCTCAAATGTGTTCCAGTGATTCCTAGTGCTGTGAAGAAATTCATAGTACAGGCCAGTACAGTGCTTAGTTTGTATTAGAAGGTCTCTTTACTCAGAAGTCAAGTGAGCCACTAATCAACAGTATTTTTTGAGCACTACATGCCAGTACTGTGGGGGAGAGCTTTACCTGCTTGAAGGTGCTTTCGGAACTCAGAGCTTCTCTAGAACAAGGAAGACAAGGTGGAATCATGAGAGAAGGAGGAGGTAAGGAGAGATGGGGGGGTTCAGTTTTTGGGGGTAGGTAAGAAAAGATGTCTCTGAGTTAGAATTTAAAAGATGTGCATGACTTGGGCATAAAATCTGTATGGCAGAAATTTGGTAATTTCTTCCTAAGGAATTATTTTTCTCCGGAAAGTAAATTAGAGACAGCTATTAAGTTCTATATAAACACTCTCCCCTATTCAAGTATTGTTTGAAATATGAACATTAAGGACAGTTCAGATATAATAAATTCTTGATTGATCTCCATCCTTTACATATGAAAAAAGATTTTTTTGACACAGTTGCAATTTATTAATTTATGAGCCTTTGAAAGACATTGGCCAAAGGAGCAACACAAATCTACGTGGAATAATGTTTCACAAATTAACAGCATGAAGGGACTTTGGCTCTCCTTCATGACTAATCATGTGTAGGATTTATTACCCAAACCAGCTTTTACTGTTTTTATTGATCAGGCAATGTGTGCTACTTCTCTTCTATGCTTCACCAGATGGTAGACACTAGAACTGCTGAAGAACTATGAGTGGGAGGGATAAGGTGAGAAAATGAAGCCACATCTTCCTGGTCTCACACAAACCAGGCTGAAATAGTCAATAATGAATATGAATCGAAGTATAATTAATACTAGATGGTAGAGATATCAATGGCAACAAAATAGACTTGGATAAAGTGCTATGATAATTCAGTTTCACAAAAAAGTTTCTCACTAAAAACACGCAGCCTAAAACTCCAGTATCTTATGCCTTTTTTAAAAAATTGAATTCTTTATTGGTACATTTTATATACACATAACAATCACACTCAACAATGGGAAGTTTGTACCAGTATATGACATGAGTTAATTCTCATTTTTACCCATTTCCCTACTCACCCTACAATGCTCCCACTTCCTATATACATATGCTTTCTTTTTTAAGATATCTTTTCTTTCCCCTCATTGCTTCTCCTACCCCTTTCCCTTTGAATATTTCCTGTTGCACAAAATCTTTCATACATTCTAGAACTCATTTACATCTTCAGATTCTCATACCAGAGAAAAGATATGGTATTTCCATATTAGTGACCTATTTATTTCACTTATTAGTATCTCCTTAAGGTATGTCCATTTGAATATAATGACTCAAATGTATCATTCTTTATGGCAGAGTAATACTCCATTTTATCTTTTTAAATCCCACATCTTCTTTATCCAGTCTCCAGTTGGTGGGTATTTGGGTTCCAAGATTTAGCTATCACAAACTGAGCTGCTATGAACATGGGTGCACATATGTTGCTATATGATTCTCCTAGATCTTTCATGTATGTTCCTAGCAGGGGAACAGCAGAGTAAAATGGGACCTCTAATCCTAGTTTTTTGAGGAATCTCCACATAGATCTCCATAGTGGTTATACCAGTATACATTCCCACCAACAGTGAAATTTCCTTCCTCCCACAGCCTCACCAGGACTTTTTCCTGATTAATTTCACAGTATCAGCCATCCTTTGTGGAAAGAGATGCAATCTCAGTATTGTTTTCATCAGCGTCTCTCAAATGACCAGTGTAGTGATGTTGAGCATTTCTTCATATGCTTCTTGGCTGCTTTAACGTCTTCCTCTGAAAAGTGTTGGTTCACATCAGATGCTCTTTTTCTTTTTTCTTTTTTTTGAGATAGGATAGTTCAGGCTGGTCCTGAGCTCACTATGTAGCCCAGGCAAACCTTGAACTCAGCAATCCTCCTGCCTCTCCCTCCCGAGTACTAGGATTACAGGCATGAGCCACCACACCTGGCAAGATGTCCATTTTTGAACTGGGTCTCTAAATTTGGGGGGACTGATTTTTTTTTTTCTGAGACAGGTTCTCACTTTGTAGTTCAGGCTGGCCCTGAGCTCACTATATATAGCCCAGGCAAGCCTCAAATTTAGCAATCCTCCTGTCTCTGCCTTCTGAGTGCTAGATTACAGGCGTGAGCCACCACGCCCGGCACTGTGGTATGTGGCATTAATTGCTGGTGGGCATGTCACCACGCCCAGCATTGTATGTGGTTACCAGGATCAAACTCAGGACCTTGAGCTTGTGAGGCAGGCCCTGGAACCACTGAGCTTAAATCTTGGGCCCAGAATTTTATTTATTTATTTTTTGAGACAGGGTCTCGCTTTGTAGTTCAGGTTGGCTCTGAGCTATGTAGCCCAGGCAAGCCTTGAACTCAGCAATCCTCTCTCTGCCTCCTGAGTGCTGGGATTACAGGCAAGAGCCACCACACCTCGCACTGTGGTATGTGGTATTGATTGCTGGTGGTTGTGAGTCTCTACACCAACACTGTATGTAGCTAGCGGGGATCGAACTCAGAACCTTGTGCTTGCGAGGCAGGCGCTGGAACCACTGAGCTAAGCCTCTGGCCCTTGGCCCAGATTTTTTTTTTTTTTTTGCTTTTTGAGACAGGGTCTCGCTTTGTAGTTCAGGCTGGCCCTGAGCTCACTATGGTGACCAGGCAAGCCGCCGCGAACTCAGCAATCCTCCTGTCTCTGCCTCCCGAGTGCTGGGATTACAGGCGTGAGCCACCACGTCCGGCATTGTGGTATGCGATGTTGATTGTTGGTGGGCGTGTCTCCATGCCCAGCATTATATGTGGTAACCAGGGATCGAACTCAGGACCTTGCGCTTGCGAGGCAGGTGCCGGAACCACTGAGCTAACACTCTGGCCCTCGGCCCAGATTTTTAAAAGCTCTTTATATATTTTAGAGAGTAGCCCTTTGTCTGAGAAAAGGTTAGCATTTTTTCCAAAGTTGTTGATTTCCTTTTAGCTCTGCTAGTGGTTTCTTTTGCTGTACAGAAGCTTAATAGGATGAGATCCCATTTGTTGATTTTGCTAGTTCTCCTGCTATAGAGGTATTGTTCATGAAGTCTTTGCCTAAGCCAATGTCTCCAAGAGTTTTACCTAACCTGTCTTCCAGCAGGTTTAGTGTTTCTGTTTTAATGTTTAGGTCTCTAATCCATTTTTAGTTTAGTACACAGTGAAAGAGATAGGTCTACCTTTAGTTTTTGGCAGGGTAAAGCCCAGTTTTTCAGCACCTTTTGTTAAAGAGGCTGTCTTTGCTCCATTAAGGATATTTGGCTCCTTTGTCAAAGATAAGGTGGCTTAGCATATCTGGAGTTGTTTCTGGGTCTTCTAATCTATTCCATTTGTCCTCGGGTCTATTACTTTGCCAGTACCAGTTTTTGCAGTTTTCTTCACAGTGGCTTTATAGTACAGTTTTAAGTTGGTGATCATAAGACTTTCTGCCTCCCTGCCCCTGTTGCTTAGAATTGCTTTTGCTATTCTAGGTCTTTTGTGGTTGCAGATGAACTTTTGGATTATTTTCTCTAGATCTATGAGGTATGGTGTTGGGGTTTCGATCAGAATTGCACTGAATCTGTAGAGTAGTTGTGGAAGTTTTGACGATGTTGGTTCTTATCCATGAACAAAGGATGTCTTTCTATATTCTGATATCCTCTTCAATCTCCTTTTACACAGTACTGGTTTTCAAAGTAGATGTCTTTCACCTCCTTTGTTAGATTGATTCCTAGATATTTCATTTTTGGGGGATGTTACTGTGAAAGGGCTTGACTCCCCAGTTTCTTCCTCAGTGAACCTGTTATTTGTATATACAAAGGCTATGATTTTTGAGCATTGATCTTGTATCTAGCTACGCTACTAAGTTTGGTGATTAAGTCTAGAAGTCTTTTGGTTGAGTTTTTAGGATCTTCCATGTAGAGTATCATGTCATCAGCAAATAATGACAGTTTAATTTCTTCCTGTCCTATCTTTATTCCTTTTATTTCTTTCTCTTGCCTAATTGCTGTGGCCAATATTTCCAGTACTATATTGAATAGGAGTGGTGATAATGGGCATCTTTGTCTTGTTCCTTATCTAGTGTGAAAGATTTCAGTTTTTGACCATTTATGATGATGCTGGCTACTGGTTTCTCATAAATAGCTTTTATTAGTTTGAGATAAAGTCCATCTATTGTGATTTTCTGTAGGGTTTTGATTATGTATGGTGTTGGACTTTGTCAAACCTTTTTCTGCATATATTGAGATGACCATATGGTTTTATCCTTGAGTTTGTTAATATAGTGTATTATGTTTATTGATTTACATATGTTAAACCATCCTTGCATCCCTGGGATGAATCCAACTTGGTCAGGGTATATGATCTTGATGATTCTTTGTATTCTGTTTGCTAGTATCTTATTGAGGATTTTTGCATCAATGTTCATTACAGAGATTGGCCTAAGTTCTCTTTTTTGGTTGGGTCTTTCTCTGCTTTTGAAATCAAGGTAATGGTTACTTCAAGGAATAAATTTGGGAATACTGCTTCCCATTCAATTTCAAAGAGTTTGAGAAGTAGTGGCATTAACTCTTCTTTAGAAGTGTTGCAGAATTTAGCAGTAAAGCCATCAGGAGCAGGGCTTTTCTTTGTTGGTAGGTTTTTAAAATTACAGTTTCAATTTCACAGATTGATATTGGGGTGTTTAACATTTTTATATGTTCTTCATTGAACTTTGGAGGTTCATATGTGTCTACAGGTCTTCCCTATTTCTTCAGTGTTTATTATCCTTTGGACTTCCACTGGGTCTGTGGTGATTTCCCCCTTTTCATTCCTGATAGCATGGATTTGAGCCTTTTCCTTCATTTGAAAAGGTTGGCTAAGGGTTTGTCAATTTTGTTTATCCTTTGAAGAACCAACTCTTTGATTTTTTTAAAAAATCATTCTCTTGGTCTCCATTGCATTAATTTCTTTTTTTTTTTTTTTTTTTTTTTAGACAGGGTTTTGCTTTGTAGTTCAGGCTGGCCCTGAGCTCACCATGTAGCCCAGGCAAACCTCAAACTCAGCAATCCTCCTGCCTCTGCCTCCCGAGTGCTGGGATTACAGGCATGAGTCACCACGCCCGGCACTGTGGTATGTGGTATTGATTGCTGGTGGGCGAGTCACCATGCCCAGCATTGTATGTGGTTGGTTACTGGGGATCAAACTCAGGACCTTTCACTTGAGAGGCAGGCGCTAGAACCACTGAGCTAAATCTCCAGCCCTCCATTCCATTAATTTCTACTCTAATCCTTAAACTTTCCTCCCTAGTATGAGTGTTGGGTTTGTCTTGTTCCTGCATTTCTAGTAAACTGAGGCTCAGCATTTGATTGTTTGAGTTTGCTCTATCTTCCTGATATAGGTGTTCACTGCTATGAATTTCCCTCGTAGAACTGCTTTCATTGTGTCCCATAAATTACTGTATGTTGTACTGGGCTTATCATTTAATTGTAAAAACTATTTAATTTCTTCTGTGGCTCATTGGTTGGTCAGCAGCTCATTGTTGTTCATTTTCAATGTGTTTGTGAAAATTTTGGAATTTCTTTTGCTATTCAGCTCCAGTTTCAAGGCACTGTGGTCTGACAGTATGCAGGGGATAACTTCAGTTTCTTTGCATTTACTTAAACCTTTTCTATAAACTAGGATGTGGTCTATTCTGGAGAATGATCCATGAGCAGCTGAGAAGAATGTACATTCTGACTCTGTCACGTGAAAGACCCTGTAGGCATCTATTAAGTCCATTTGTTGAAAAGTTTACTTTTGATCAAGTATTTCCTTATTTTTTGTCCAGTCAATCTATTTGTGAAAGCAGGAATTGAAGTCCCCTACTACTATTGTATTAGTGCTTATCTGGCTTTTCATATTCACTAATATTTGTTGTATAGAGTTGGTGCATTAGAATTTGGTGCATATTTATGATTGTTATTTCTTTCTTTTGGATTGTTCCCTTCTTTGTCCTCTTAATTGTGACCTTCTTTGTCCTCTTAATCAGTTTTGGTTTGAAATCCATTTTGTCTGTAAACGGGATAGCCACTCCTGCTTTTTTGCAGTTTCCTGTCACATGGAGAATTGTTTTCCATCCCTTTACTTTCATTCCATGGTTTTCTTTCTGAAGTAGGTGTGTTTCTTGTATGTGGTAGAATGTAGGATCTTGCTTTTTGATCCATTCTGCCAGTCTGTCTTTTAATTGGTACATTGAGTCCACTGATATTAATGGTTATCGCTAATATAGACAGACTTAGAGCTGCCACGTTTTCTTGTTCTTGGCTCTTTTAATCTTCACTTTTGCCCTTTTCCATGAAGTTCTTGTCTAGCCCAATAGATTCAGTCTTTTGGGTCTCATGGGCAACTTTCACTGTTTTTTTCCAAGATATTCTTTAGAATGTTTTGGAATGCAGCTTTCATATTTGTGAAGTTTTTCAGGTGTTCTTTGTCATGAAAGGTCCTCATCTTCCTGTCAGTTTTGAAGGATAATTTTGCAGGATACATCAGTCGAAACTGGAGTTTGTTTTCCCACAATGTTTGAAACACTTCACTCCAAGCTTTCCTTGCGTTCTGTGTTTGTGTTGAAAAGTCTTCTGTGATCCTGATGGGCTTTTCCTATGTAGTTTTTTTTTAAATTTTTTTACTTTCTGTAACTACTTTCAGTATATTTCATTCTTTTGTTGTATATCTGGAACCTTGATAATTATATGCCTAGGTGTAGATTTTTTTTTATGTCATGGCCATTTGAAGTCCTATATGTCTCATTTATCTGTATGGCCAATTCTTTTCCTGTGAAGTTTTCTACCAGCATGTGTCCCCTTTCCCTATTCCCTATAAGAAGCCATGAACTAGCAGCTTTGTTATCCTGCCCTTTAGGCATGATATTCTTGTCTTGAATTAAGTGGACCAGTTGTGGATTTGAGATAATTTGTCCCAGAAACAAGAAAGCTAATATATACACTGAATAGTAAGCATTAGAATAACTGCTTTAACTCACTATGTTACTAACTATAATTATGGATAATAGACATATGGATATTGTAGGGAGAAAAAGGTAGCATTTTTCCTTGCTCATTCTAAGAGTCATGGTTGATATTCACATGACAAAACACAGGATCAACAAGAGACAAACACAACAAATTTAAAAACACAGGATTAACAAGAGACAAACACAACAAGATATGGGAGCTTTAAGAAATGCTGAATCAAATACGAAGGGAAAATTGTATGTTTCATATTAAGTTGGCTGAAAGAAGTGGATACAAGTAGCTTTAGTTGCACAGTCATGGTGGCCTTGATGTCCTGAATCAGTTCAAAAGGTTTACCTTTCATGATCATTTTGACTTTGCAGAATAGCCAGAAGTTGCATAATGCCAGAAGTGGCAAATAAGATGGATGAGCACAGATCATATTTTTACAAGTCTATCTTTAAATTGATTGGTACTCAACAGCAGCATGCACCTTATTTTTACTACAATAAATGCATCGACTTTACCACTTCTAATTAATTACTGCCAATTACTCTTTGTCTTTGTGGGACTGTACTATCCCCATTGAAATCAGGGAGATCATTTCAATGCAGCATTTTATACCATCACAGCAGCCCACAAAAAATAACTATCATGGAGAATACTATGAACAGACTCTGGAACCTCTCCTTAAGATAGTTCTCAATGCACTGGTGAAAGGAATGACTTCTGAGTCCTCTCAAAGGACCTGAGTGCTGGGGTTAGGGTGAATGTGCAAACCACAGACTATATCCTCACCTTAACACTTCAATTTCCCCTAGCCTTTGTCTTCTGCATTATGACAGCAAAATTCTGGCATCTTTACTGCACTATATGTAAGTGACACAGCTAGCTACACTTCTGACTCTAAGACTCTCTAGTAACCCATATGACAACCCAGAGTTTGTCATCATATCAGTATATCTGGGCTGATTCAGGGTTTAATATTCTATCTCTTCTGTTCTAATAAGCCTAAAATTTAATATTACATCATTGTGTTGCTAAAAGGGGGAAACTCTTTGCAATTATTTTGAAGTATAAAGTATTTCCTTCCATGCCAGACTTCAGACTTGGCCCCTGTAGCAGAGACCTGTCTCTAGGTATATCCTGGACAGGATAGGAAGTGGCTGGCTGGGTTCTGAGATTGTTATAGGGCTTTCGCACCACCCTTCTTAGGTACACAAAGGCAGGATGCTCCAAGATTCCCACCTTTTATTCAATCCACCTAGATGGTCACTACTTTAAGATCCACAGTCCTTCCTCTAGCTTTGATATATGAGATTTATGAGTCTAAATTCCAGTTACTTTGCAATTCTGCCACCCACAGAATTGAATTTTTAGCCAACATCAGCCCTGATACTATAAGATATGTCATTCTTTTAGGGCTACCATAGAAGCTTTGTTTTTCTGTGACCTGAAGTAGGAGGTAGGGACCAAGCTTGCCATTTTCTGTAAGCTCTCCAGTGAGCTTATAAGCATCATTGCTAGAATAAAGGTCATCTGGTCCCCAGTGGACTTCAGAAGTCTTTTCATTACAAGCACCCTTGAGAGATGAAGCATGATGATATATTACGTACTATGGATTTTTCATATCCTATTTCCCTCAAGTGAATAGATCATTACTGTGCTCAATACCAAGGACATAGTCACATTAACTACAAAATACCATATTCAAAACGATGCCCTGGAACCTCTTCTGGTTCCAAATGTATCAGTCAGACTTTAGTCTAACAGAACAAATACATGTATGTCACGTGATATGGAGAATTTAAAGAATACAGGGATTTGGTTAAATGAATTAAGAACTGATATACTGTCAGTGTGGTGGTGGATGCCTGTAATCCCAGCACTCAGGATGCAGAAGCAGGAGGACTGCTACTGAGCTCAAGGATAGCTTTGGCTACAATAGGAGACATTGTCTCAAAAAAAAATTGAAATACAAAACAAGAAAACTGAGATCACACAGAAATAACTGTAAAGCAGTTACTTTCCTGGAGTATGGGAAACAAGGCAAAGACTCGGAGACTCAGATCTCTGAGGAAATAATACTATCAACTGCTTCTGGTATCTCTTCAAAGTAGTTCTGAGAAATGTCAAAAAAAGGAACTGGAACTGGTCTTACCTGGAGTTGTTGGGCAACACTGTTAAGGAGTAAGGAAACAAGAGAAATAACTTCTCTTTCTGCCTTCCACTCCCCTCTAGTGGCCCCTATTGGTATAACAACCATCTGGCAAAAAGTAATTTGTACAGTCCTAGTCCTGGCATGGGCCTGGACCTCAAAGGTCATAAGTGAGTAGGCCAAAAATCTAACTGATTATATTAACACATGTGGACATGCCCATACACACAAATGTATCTTAAGATTCTGTGTAAAAATACTGTTGTATTAAAATGAATTTTGTTATTATAACAGCAAATAGTTAAAAAAAAGTCACAAAAAATCTACCCTACTGCTAAAAAATGACTTATTAATACCTTTGTTAGGTTCCTTCTTGACTTCTCTATCAATGTGTATATATATATAATGTATTCTTGGAATCATATCATATATACAGTTTTCTGAACTGCTTAAAAAAATAACCTTTCATTTAGACAACTGGATACTTGGGTGTCCCTGGCAGGGCCATGACACTGCTCGTTACTGACTGTCCTGTTATCATCTTTCTAGGATGAACTCTGGAAGCTCAGCCAAGCACAGAGTCCCTTCCCTGAATTTCACACTAATCTGATGACTGAAAGACTAAGGTGTGGAATCTACTCTTCCAGACCACTGGGGTACTAGGATGCCTTATACTCCAGCTGATATTTCATCATCAGGCTGTGACAAGTGGAGGGCAAGACCCTTTCTTCTCGATTGCTATGGATTTTGCTGACACAAAGGATGTTCTTTATCTGGTGCTAGGTAGATCCTAGGATCTTACATTCTTCTTATATTAACCTCTATCAACAGCTGTCAACTTATTGGGCAAATAGTTGGCTGAAAATTAAGATATTTTGTATTAAGTACATACAGTTCACTTATATTTTGTTTTGTACAAGTATGTGGTTTTATCAGAACAATTTCATTAAAGCATTTTAAAACAACAACAAATAACAACATCAAAACACCTTAATGCATCTACATCATCAAAAATTGCTCACATCATTGTACTTGAGAGGCTAAAGCAGGAGGATTACAAGTTTGAGGTCAGCCTGGGCAACTTAGTGAGACCTTATTTCAAAATAAAACTAAATAAGAAATAAATAAGGCGGGGGACATAGATCAGTGCAAGATCCTCAGTTAAATCCTCATTAATGAAAAACAAACAAAAATCCCCAGAATTCATACCAATGCATACTTATAACAGTGTTTCAAATTGTGAAGCACCCCTACGGGGTGGAGTAGGAGGCCTTAACATAGGACATGATACTTTTTATTCTTTATTTGATAATACCTAAAAAGTATTATTATTATTTTTTTTTTTTTGAGACAGGGTCTCGCTTTGTAGTTCGGGCTGGCTCTGAGCTCACTATGTAGCCTAGGCAAGCTTCGAACTCAACAATCCTCCTGTCTCTGCCTCCCGAATGCTGGGATTACAGGCGTGAGCCACCACGTCTGGCATTGTGGTATGCGGTGTTGATTGTTGGTGGGCGTGTCTCCACGCCCAGCATTATATGTGGTTACGGGGATCGAACTCAGGTCCTTGTGCTTGAGAGGCAGGCGCTGGAGCCACTGAGCTAACCCTCTGGCCCCAACCTAACTTCTTAATGTACAAATCCATATTCCTTCCACAGTCCCCAATCAAGAAGCTCTGACCTCTTTTACCATTGCTAATTCAGAATTCCATCCCCTTGCCCTCTACCCTAAACCCTCCTCCACTGAGTACACAGAGTACTTATACTTTGGCTTCCTTATCTCTTTCCAGTAGTGTACTCCAAACATATCCGTATCTATAGCTATTTCTGTTTTTTCCTGGCTCAAATAATTAAGGCATTTTTAATTTCAAGTCACCTCGTATCTAAGCACCTGGTTCCGTCCTTGCTAGTATCCTCTAGTATCTGAAACGGAGAAAGGCGGGGGAAGAGACTGAGGCATGCTATGCCACTGGCTATGAAGATGGAAGATGAGAATACAAGCCAGGGAATAAATGCAGATCCCAAAAGGTGGAAAAAGCAAACAAACATACTGTATGTGTTGCGGTGCATGCTTGTAATTCCAACACTCTGGAAGGCTAAGGCAGGGGGACTGCAAGTTCAAACACACCAATTTAATAACTCAAGCAATTTAGTGACTCAGGGAGACTTGACTCAAAATTAAATGCACATACACACATATACAGGGTTGGGGATGGAGCTGTGCCCAGGGTTCGATCTTCAGTACTGAGAAAACTTAAAAAAAAAAACAAACCTGAAGTCATAAAACAAGGAAGCAAATTCTTCCCTAGACTCTACCTAGACGTTCAGAAGGAGAGACTAGTAAGTTTAATTTTAGACCAGTAAGTTTAATTTTAAACTTTCGATCTCTACAACCATAGCTGTTGTTTCCAGCCATTAAGGTTGTGATAATTCATTACTACTGCAACAGGAAACTAACATATACACAGGCCAACGGTGGAGGCAGACTGTAATACATTAAGGGGGTCTGTCCCCATGTAAAGACACGGAGCGAGGATAAGGTGTTCAGGAAGAATTATCAAAGGGCTGAAAAAGGGAGACTGTTGTAGAGATGGTCCAGGTAAAGGAAGCAGCATCTGCAAAGACCGAAAGGGAGAAGCAGAGGGAGTAGAAGGAGAAGGAAAGGAAAAGAGAAGCAAAAGGGAGAGGACAGGGAGAGAAAGAGGGAAAGAATGGGGAAAGAATTAGTTCTACAAGGTAAGACACCTTACATTAAATAGTACATAATTATAGTACATATTTTATGTCAGGAACTGTTCTAAAGCCCATTACAATCCTGTAAGGTAGATACTATTATTATCATCCTCGTTTTTCCCATAGAGATACAGAGGTCGGTAGGAAATTTAGTAACTTTCCACAGATCGCAGAGCTAATAAATGGCAGAGCTACAATTAAGAATCGTGGCTATCTCCAAAACCCACGAACTTCTCCTCTTATTATAGTGGGGGCATTAAGCAATGAGAAAACAGTATGGCTCAGGTTAAATGAACTATCAGAAAGGTATGAATGGGGTAAGGAACAGCAGAACTTGGAATATTTTGCCTTGGTCACTGATGGAGGGAAAAAGGAAATGATGAATAGTCGGACTACCTGTAGATTTCTTCAATGTGATCGAAGTTTAATGTTACCTAAGGTATGAACGAGCCTTTCCCGATTACTTAGACTAAATCTCCTTTTCGTTATAAACTCCACATCTTGTATAAACCTTTGGATCTCACTTCTTCCTTTTCTCTTACCGGATGAGGCGGAGGTGGGGGTTGGACCTCAGTTTCCACACAAGTCATATGCCTGGAAGTAAATTGGGCCTCAATATCTCTTGTGGGCGGGGATTTAAAATATTCACTCCTCGTCCCAAAGACTCTGATGGAGCAGTACCGTTTAAGTCTTCCGCGCCAGGAAACTCTCCGCTGTTTGGTTACTGGGGGGATGGACTACCGGTTCTTTTCGCGTCACAATTGCTTCGCATTCGACCACGCCCTGCGGCCCCGCCCCTCAATCCGACCCCGCCCAGACCCCGCCCTCCCATCAGCCCCACCCCTTGTTACCTCTCAGGACTCTGTCACGTCTCAAACCTCCTCCTTCGGCCGTTGCAATTGGTCTCGCCCAGCTCCGCCTACACCAAGTCCTTCCCTGCGGTGCAAGATGGCTGCAGCCATGCAGCTGTCCTCGGAGCCGTGGAACCGCGTGAGGATCCCTAAAGCCGGGAGCCGCAGCGCCGTCACAGTGAGGGACCCCAGCGCCTCACTGAGTGAGTGAGGGTTCAGCGAGGAGAAAGGCCGACGTTTCCCCGGGCGCTTGGGATCCGGGAAGCACGTGGGGGGTGAGGCTTCCTGAGCGCGGGGGACGCTGGGAAGGGTCGCGGGACTGAGTGGGGTTTTGGCACCGTGTAGGTGCACAGAGCCCCTCAGTGGTGAAGGACGGACTGCTTGGGACCTAGGCTGGGTCAGACCCTGGGATTTTGACCCGCTATTTAGCCTTTTCCTGTCTCCCAGGAACTGGGGCCGAGACTCAGGCACTTTAGATTTTAATCACAATCGTTTTGGACCTCGGCTTCGGCTGCATATCTGTAAAACAGAACTTGCCTTCCTCAACCCTTGCGGGATAATGGGAATCTCCAAATGTGTAGACTTTCGGGTCAAGTGCTCTGTGAACTAAAGTGCTTTCTCTACATGTGATGAATGCTGTTTTAGGCATGGGGCATGGTAGGTAGGAGCTTGGGGACAGTTATTTAACCTTTCTGTTCCTCTACACTTTTAGGTTTTTTTTCCGAGAGAGCGTCTCGCGTTGTAGTTTGGACTGGCCCTGACCTGTGTAGCCCAGGCTAGCCTTGAACTCAGGGCAATCCTCCTGCCTCTGCCTCCTGAGTGCTGGGATTTCAGGCGTGAGCCACCACTCCCGGTTTTCAGTGCGCTTTTAAATGGGCATAAAAATAGTATTTGCCTTTTAATTGCAATTTAGGGGATAAAGAGTTGGTGTTACAAGCATTGAAACACTGCCTGGGATGGTAAATAAGCACTCAAATGGTTGTGGTTATTAAATATTTTAATAAATTTTATTAAGTACAATCTAGTCAAATCACATCTCCCTTTCCAATTTGCCTCAGTTTCCACATCTGTCAGATGCCTCGAAGTAAATTGGGCTTCGGTACCTCTTGTAGAGGGGGGTTTAAAATATTCATTCCTGGGCCGGAGGGTTAGCTCAGTGGTTCCGGTGCTTGCCTCCCAAGCTCAAGGTCCTGAGTTCGATCCCCGATAACCACATACAATGCTGGGCGTGGTGACTCTTGCCCACCAGCAATCAATACCACATACCACAGTGCTGGGCGTGGTGGCCACGCCTGTAATCCCAGCACTGGGGAGGCAGAGACAGGAGGATTGCTGAGTTCGAGGCTTGCCTGGGCTACATAGTGAGCTCAGAGCCAGCCTGAACTACAAAGCAAGACCCTGTCTCAAAAGAAAAAAAAAATTCATTCCTTGCCCCAGTCACAGAGATTCTGATGGAGTAGTACCAGAAGTTTACAGAGCCTTTTTCCTCTGCTCAGAAATTCATCAGCAGGATTCCAATTTAGCATAGAAAATTGCCTATTCATCCTCAGGGCAGTGGGTCCTGTTTTTTTTAGTTGGGACAGTAAGAAAATTCATGTTATGTAGAAAATCTGGCTTTGTGATACTTACATTCACCCGAGATGATCTGATGCTTGCCTTAAAACCCTTATCTTTTAGCTTTTCAAATTAGGAAACGCCCAGGCCCCAATGTTTAGTCAGATATTCACCAAATACTGTAACTTACAGTGGCCATAGTGGTTTCTCTTTTCAAACTTAGTTGTGTCTATGAGGGATTGGTTCTGGGACCTCCTCCTGTTTTTTTTGTTTTTTGTTTTTTTTTTTTTTGCTTTTGAGACAGGGTCTCGCTTTGTAGTTCAGGCTGGCCCTGAGCTCACTATGGTGCCCAGGCAAGCCTCAACTCAACAATCCTCCTGCCTCTGCCTCCCGAGTGCTGGGATGACAGGCGTGAGCCACCACACCCGGCATTGTGGTATGCCATGTTGATTGCTGGTGGGCGTGAGTCTCCACACCCAGCATTAAATGTGGTTACTGGGGATCAAACTCAGGACCTTGCGCTTGCCAGGCAGGTGCCGGAACCACTGAGCTAACCCTCCGGCC
>PVIC010036647.1:0-18485 GCA_004025085.1 Thryonomys swinderianus
CTCTGAACCTGATTACCTGCTGGAAGCTGAACCTCTGAATATCATCACACTGAGATTTAGAGTTTCAGCATAGTATCTCCAAAGCGATGTGCTCTTTCTGTAACAAAACATCCAGAAAAAAAAAATCTTCTTATAACACTGTGTTAGGGGAACAGGGTCTTAACAAAAGTTCAAGCATGAGTAAAAGAAACAGACCCCCTACTTAAATCATGTTAGCATTTATAAGTGAAAGTTGTTATGGTTCATACCTAAATGCCCCCCAGTGCTTCATCCATTCATAGATGGGACTTCAGGGAGGTGGTCGGATTGTGGAGAGTTGCAAATGACTTGCTGAGAGGAGGTGGGATCTGTTCCGAAGAGGCAGGTTGGGGGCATTGCCCGGGTCTACCTCTTCCCTACTCTTCTCTTCATCTCTCTTCCTGCTTCCTGTGCTCCTCCTGTGAGCAAGCTTCCCCTGCTATGTTGGAGCCAGTCAACTAAAGACTGAAACCTTTAGAGACTTTGAGCTGAAACAGACCTTTGCTCCTTAGAGGTGTGGGTGTCAGGTGTTGTGTCTCGGTGAGTAAAAAGTAACAGAAACAGCTCTGTTTCTGTTTTAAAGCTTATAGATATGTGGGGGTAGAGGCATTGAAAGGAGGGCAGGGCAGTGAGAAGAATAGGAATCAAGATATATCACAAACAGGTACAAATTTTCATTGGTAAATGTGGTCATAATGTGTATCTAAAATGTACCAATAAACTCAATGAAAAAAAGTACCTAAAACACAAGTTTAGACAAGTAAATATACTCATGGAAAGAGGCTTACATGTGCTCTTCTCCACGGGAAGGACGGAACAAATTTGCTAAGATTGTGTCAGCTGATGTTTTAAACATACAACACAGACAATATATAAACCTTTCTTCCAGCTTTAACACAGGGAGTGGGACAAGTAAGCTACTGATCTCAGGTGTCTTTTCATGTGGCTCTGAAAAAATTATTATGTTTTCCAGGTTATGTTGCTGTGATATGCAGAACACTCTAGCCAAACCAGAAAACCATATGTGGAAGCCATAGCTAAATATTAGACCAGAGTAACAAGTAATCAACAGCCACTCTTCAGAGAGAAAGAACTCGGATTTCTAATTCACTGTAACAAACTCAAAATTACTGACCTTCGATTAGACCTCTGATACACCTAGTTCCTTCAGGAAACTTGTGGGGATGAAGATGTAACAATTCCTGAGGAGAAATCCAGGAGTCTGGGGTGAATTAGCATTTTAGTGAGAAAGAACATGGGCACAGTAGTAATTACTGTTCTGATCATTTAACTTTATATTTCTTTTTCTGTAATATTGCTTTTTCCATAAAGAAACTGCTTCCATTTACTTTCAAATCATGAAAGATAAGCAGGGTATAAAAATGGGATTTGGTCAGACATATATCCTAGGAACTGACCCGAATAACACCCAAATGCTGACTATTTCAAATTTTGAATTTTGAGCTTCAGAGGGGTGCAGCCCATTGCTACCTGAATCCTTGGGGATTCAGCTACATACCAGAAGCAGCTTCACTTCAATTTTGTATTCAAAACTCCGTTCATCAACTGTCCACTCTCAAGCGTTTAGCAATATCAAATTCCTCTCACTGAATATGAAGCTGAGAAGCACCAGAAAAGCAACCAGTTATCATAAACATTAATGTTTCTATTAGTATCATGAGCATGTATTGGGCATTCCTAGTTTGTTTCATGTCCATTTTTAGATAATTACAAGTACAGCTTTAAATATTTTTACAACCTTTCAAGACATTGCAAAAGGAAGATTAGTATGGAAAACCAATTTAAAAATACCAGAGTTCACCATCTTTATAAAATCTGTTCTTCCACTTCAAGTGAGCAAAAGAACTACTTTACCAAAGGGTAATTATAACGTGAATGTACTATCATTATCCTATACTTCACCACTTCTGATAATCACATATAAAATACCTTCTAGTAATAATAGAGGGATAAAAGTAACAAAAGGTTTCCTGCAAAGGACAATTACTTTTCTAAGTCTTCCTCAGAATGAATGTGGTCTTTCAATTTCAGCCATGGGCACCATTCAGGTTACAATGAAAATTCAGTCAATGATGAAATAACTTTTCATTGCCTTCTGACTCATTTTTTACATTTCTTCTGTCTTTGTTCACATAAATGGACCAATACACTCTAGAGACTAAAGATGATAAGAAAGTAGGAAAATTAGTTTGTAATAAAAGCAGAGTCTCTGAAGCAGTAGAACAAATATAAAGGTAATTTAGATGGTAAAAGTGCTCAGGATCAAAAATGTTACTCTGGAAGTTAAAGAAACTGAAAGAATTATCCACTCAAATGTTTGTTGAATGAATACACTTTAGAAATCCATTTCTTAAACATTTATAGGTTCCCCTTGCTAAGCTTAAGTGTTATACTCTGGGCACAGGGAACTGGATACATTCAATGTGAAGAATCAACCCTTAGAAAGTAAAGAATGGGTTTAAGGAATGAATTTAAGCATCTCTCAAAAGCTGTACAGATACATGCTTTAGTACAAAGGAAAATGAATACAATTGGCAGAAACAACAAGTGGGCTCACAGAAAAGCCCACTGAGAAATAAAGGTAATAAAAGCCACATTTCTGAATTTTTATTTTTTTGGGAGGCAAATATGCAGTTGTCCCCAGAAGGTCTGGAGCAGATCTCACCTAAGACTTATCTAAGGAATAGCAAAAAACAATTCAAGGGGAAAAATTTAGTTGTCAAAGTTTTAACAATTTAAAGAAGATATGAATCATGGAAGAAATACACGCAACAAAAAAAATTTTGATTTAAATCTCTCCTAATCCAAAGAGACAAAAGAAAGAGAGAGACAGGGGAGGGGAGAAGAGAAAAGAGGAAAGGACAGGAAAGGAAAAGAGATGAGAGAGCTTTAATTTGGGAATGAAGGGCTAAAGTAGGTTGTATTTTTTGTGTGATTTTATTTCTTCAAAGCTTACTTAAGCATCACTTTATCTTTTACAGATAAAGATATTAACAAGGTCTGTGTTTTGATGTCTATATTTTGTCACTTTTCTTGGTTAAACCTATGAGTTAGTATTTGTAATTATGGCACTGTATAAAGCAGAGGTCTTTGTCTAAAATCAGTCTCTTCTTCCCATGAAGAGAACCCTTCACAAGGACTGGAGCTGCTCTTCCAGTCACAGCAGATGGACATCTGGGGGTCAGTGCACAGAGAGCTGTTACCTGTGCCTGAATTGAGTGTTTCAACTTCTTGCTTACATCCAGATTCTGCATTCTTCCTATAGGTTGAGTTTTCATATTTTCTGAATATTTTTATGTATAAGCATCCCAGTTTCTGAGTATTTTGCAGTAATAAACAACCCAGCATTAAGACACACTTAGCTATTTAATGTGACTCTGCATTTTTACAACCCGGTGATTAAAAGAATAAAGTCCCAGGGAAGAAAAGTGCTGTGGTGGGGGTATGAGTTGCATAAACCAGCAACAAGGACAGATCACTTAAGGATACGTGTGTCTGCACCCCAAGAAACCCCAGCCTTGTCCACTAAATCTGCCAATCTAGTTGGCATAGAAGTGGTCTTTAAACTCAGCTAAAAATTAAGACTATAGTGATGACACTGTCAATTAAAACTCCTCTTCAACATAATTTGGTAAGCAGAAATGAATGCAAATCAATCTCTTTAAGTAGCTAACTATTAGACAGTTTCACCACCCACTCGTGTGCATTGCTATTTCAGGACTCAGAGGCAGAGTGGAGTGGTTAGAAGATTACATAATGATAATTTTATAGCTAGGTTTAATTCCTGAAGTTTCTACTTTCTTCCTAGAGATTCATTTATGTACTCATCCCATGATAAAATACAGTAGCCCATTAATAATGAGATGATAAGATTACTGCTCTTGAAAAAAAACAAGCAAAAAAGAGGCTTTCCTTTATCTTTTTATGCTATATCTTATAGTTTAAGAAATTTTACATTAAATATTCCAATTGTACTATGCCCTGCCTCAGCTAAACTGTTAACATCCACAGTATGAGAACATCTGGTATTTTTTTACATCACTGACTGTTACTCAAGCTCTGTACTCCACACCACTCATAATCCTGTATGTACATGTCCTCACCTCCACACACATAATGGCAAGTTTTCAGGATTTTTTTTTTTTTGAGACAGAGTCTCACTTTGTAGTTCAGGCTGGCCCCAAGCTCACTTTGTAGCCCAGGCAAGCCTGGAACTCAGCAATCCTCCTCTGCCTCCCGAGTGCTGGGATTACAGGCGTGAGCCACCACGCCCGGCTTCAGGAATTTTAACTACATAACAATCTGCATATTTGACTTTGAGCTCCTAGCAGAACAGACTATATCTTCCATCTCTTCACATCAATTTGAAGTAATTAACATACATACCTTAGCAGTAACAAACACCACTGTTAATGATGGAACTTCAGATAGGAGTAAAGACTAGACTACTTACTTACAAAATTTTCAAGAATATATTAACACAAAACAAGTAACCAACATTGCATGAGATAAGGTTACTTTGTGCCCCAAATTTCCAGAAACTTAGTATTTACCCCAGAAGTCTAAAGTCAGATGGAAATCCAGGCATGTAACTTTGAATTCATGCATTTGTCATGTTTAAGCATTAGGAAGGCTATAGTGGACAAGACTAGAAAGTTCCTTTGTGGGTCATGTTTGAAAATTTGTGTCAAAAACAGAAACAGACAACAAAAATATGAACAAGCAGTTATATGGTGAAGTAATAGCTAGTGATCTCTTCAGTGCAGGTTTAAACTATTCAAAGAAGCTTAGCCTAATATGAAAGCAAAGCTAGAAATTAAAAAAAGCTTCTCAGAGTGGGTACCCTTCATACCAGGTATGAGTGGAGAGTACAGTAAGAAAGTGAGGATCGAAGAGGAGTGTGAAGGTTACGAAGATAGGACCAGAGAAGCTCAGGCACACAGCAGGCCTGGCTATTCCAGAAGCAGCTTGAAACTAAGGAACCCAGCAAACCGAATGAAAATGTTGCTAGTACAAGATAAACTCACAGTATCATGCCAAAGTGAGTCTACATAGGATTCTCCAAGTCAAAGAAAAGAACTTGGAAATTTTTACCAAAAGTGACGAAAAGCTAGTGGGTGTTCTGAACCAAAAAAAGTGACAAGATTTAAAGTATGTTTTGGAAAGGTTAATCCTGCTCTTTTGTAGAGGCCTTGAGTGGGAAAAGGGATATTAGAAAGTGCAGAACATGTAGCTGGGTACAGCACACACCTTGCACGGAGCAATCCTTCTAAGGGAGAGAGAGAGAGAGAGAGAGAGAGAGAGAGACAGAGCTGGTGCCTGTGTGGCCCAGAAAGGGCATCTTTCTCTGACTCCCACAAGGGTGCCTTATTGGTGGGAGGCTATACCAGTTTGTTAGGCCTACCATAGAAAGTGCCACAAACTTGATTTAAATGACACGTTTATTATTAATCTTGGAAGCAAGAAGTCTGAGGTCAAGGTATTAATGTAACTGGTTTCTTTAGAGGCCTCTCTCCTTGACTTGTCCACCTTCTTGCATTGTCTTCATATGTCTTCCTTTGTATGTATCTTTCTCTTATAAGGACACCAGTAATAATAGATTAGTGCTCACTCAAACTCATTTTAATTTAGCTGCCTCTTAAAGATTTTGTCCAATACAATCACATTCTGAAAGTCCTGGATGTTAGGGCCTCAATATAAAAATTTTAGGTGAGGCAAATCTAGACCATCAAAAGAAAATCTATACAGTCCTAAGGAGAGTTTATCACTACTTTCTCTAAGGTGATTTCTATGCTGAAAAGAATTCTAACATAGAACATGTCTTGAAGATATTTCCAAGAGAATTTGCTTGACTGTATATATACGTATATATACATATATATGGTAAGAGTGTTAGCAGAGATATATACATATAGATAGATACAGACAGACCGATCGATCAGTAGATAGACAGACAGACAGACAGATAGATAGATGGATAGGTAGTATTTGAGCCATGAGACCATGACCACTGAGTAGTAAATATAGCTAGGAAAGCCTGCATTTGAGAAGATTGAAGAGGAGAGGTAAGACCACCAGAGACAGAGAACTGAGAACTGCCTAGCAAAGACAAAGGAGGGAATGAATGAAGTTACAGTGTTCTGAAAGCCAACCCAGGAAGATTTTGTAAGCATAAAAGATGCTAAATTGTGTCCAGTGCTCCTAAAAGATAGGAAAAAAATGTGGAATCTGACTATGCTTGATCACTACAGTGATCTTAACTATAATGCAGAAGAAAGATTGCATTATGCAAAACCTAAATACTCTCACACATGCATTGTAAACCTTTCAATCTCAAAGCCTATAGATAGAGGTAACACCTCTATACCCATGCTTCTTAAACTAACGATGAAGAGAATCCAGGAAGAACACTTCCATCTAGATTTGAACTACTAGAGACTCAGGGAATGGCAGGGTCACTTCTTCAGTAAGAGTCAAATGAATCCTGTGGAGAAATATTCTGCCATAAAGAATGATGAGACTGAATTTATTCTCAAGTGGATGTACCTTCAGGACATACTCATAAGTGAAATAAATAGGTCACAGATGTGTAAATATCATATATTTTCTCTGGTATGAGAAACTGAAGTTATAAATGTGTTCTAGAATGCATGACTGATACTGTGAATAATAAATATTCAAAGGGCAAATATTGAATATGGGGTTTGGGGTAAATAATGAAGAAAAAATTGAAGGTAAAGGAAACAATGCTTGTGTATATAGAGGCAGGAGGAGGTAGGGTGCATAGCGGAGGAGAAAAGTGAGAATTAAGTTGTGTCATATACTGGTACAAATTCTCAATGTGGAGTATAATTGTGATGTGTGTATAGAATGTACCAATAAAATGTACCAATAAAAAAAGATCCTGTGGAGAGTCCTAAGAGCTTTTAGGGGAAGGTGGTATTTCCATAAAGGAGAAAAGATAAAAAAGAAAGGAAAGCAGTGCCAGATAACCAACAACATGGGAAAAAAATCTTTACTAGCTGTTTATCAGACAAAGGGCTATTATCTACAATATATAAAGAACTTAAATAGATAAGCCTCCCCAAGTTTAAAGACCCAATTCAAAAATGGGCATCTGAAATGAACAGACACTTCTCAGAGGCAGAAGTCAAAGCAGCCAAGAAGCATATGAAGAAATGTTCAACATCACTGGTCATTCGAGAGATGCAAATGAAAACAACACTGAGATTTCATCTCACTCCACAAAGAATGGCTAACACAAAATCAACCAACAATAAATGCTGGTGTGACTGTGGGGAGAAAGGAACCCTTCTCCACTGTTGGTGGGATTGCAGACTTGTGCAACCATTGTGGAGATCCATGTGGAGATCTCTCAGAAAACTAGGACTAGGGGTCCCATTTGACCCGGCTATCCCCCTGCTAGGAATATACCCAAAAGAATTTTAAAAATCACATTGGAAAAACAGATGTACACCCTTGTTCATAGCAGCTCAGTTCGTGATAGCTCAATCTTGGAAACAACCCAAATGCCCATCAACTGGAGACTGGATAAAGAAGATGTGGTTTTTTAAAAATAAAATGGAGTATTACTCTGCCATAAAGAATGCCAAGATCGATCCATTTAGGTGCAAATGGAGACACCTGGAGGATATACTAATAAGTGAAATCAATAGATCACAGATAGGCAAATTCCGGATCTTCTCTTTGACATGAACACCTGTAGAAGCAAATGAGCTCTAGAGTATGACAGCTTTTATAGAATGGGAAATTTCCATAGGAAATTTGGTGTGGGAATGTAATGAGGGGAAGGAATAAATATGATACAGAAAGAAAATAAAAGAGTATGTATAAAGAGGATGGGGAGGTGTGGGTGGGTAGGGATATGGGTAAAAATGAGAATTAACTTGTGTCATATACTGGTACAAATTCCCCAATGTTATACGTGATTTTGAGATGTATATAAATTGTACCAATAAAGAATTCAATTTTAAAAAAAGGAAAGTTATTATTTATTTGTATGCTTCAAAAATTTATACATAGGTGATGAGAACACCTAATGGACCAGAATATGCAAGGTTGTCTTTATATTTTCTCTGTGTGTAGCACTGACTGAAACCTTCATATCTTTTTTCCCATATTGTTCCTTTATTTTTTTAGATTGACTTTATTGGTACATTTTACATATACATATTCAACATTAAAAACATGTACCTGTGCATGACATCTTGATTATCATTTTTTCCCATTTTCCTGCCCACCCTACCATCCCCAAGCCCCTAGACTAGCTCCTACTCCAACTGGCAGCAGACCTTGGCATCATCCACACAGTGGTAGTTTTAGGTATGTAGAATGCAGGAACTATGGTGTCAGGAAGGTTTTCACCCAGATTTCAGAAGTAGCCCTGACAGAACAGGCTATTTGCCCCTGAGAGGGCACTGTGTGAAGCTGTGGGTGTGAAGTCAAAAGTGCAGTGGACACCCGAAGTTTGAAGAAGCCAGGAGCGTGGATTCTCTTTGAAAAATTGCAAAGGGGAACCAGAACTGGCCTAAGAAAGAAGCTATAGGAGCAACAACAACCACCGGCAGTTCCATAGAGACAGAGACACCCAAACTCTTCGGAGTTCACTACTTGCCAGATTGTCTAGGAGACTGGAAATGGAACTGTAGGATTTAATGTTTGCCCTGCTGGATTTTGGACTCACTTTTTTCTCATTCCTGTGTATTCCTCTATTTGTAAATTTTGGAACAAAAACATCTATCTTGTGTTTGACTTTATTTTCATTTGTACAGGGAGTTGCAGTTAAAGTTTGCCTTAAATCTCAGGTAAGACTTTGGATTTGGGTTTTTCAGCACAACTTTTAGAACTTTAGCAACTCTTGGAGATGGACTAAATGCTTTTTTGCATAAAGGGATATGCATGTGCCTTTAAGGGGCGCAGGGCAGAATGTTATGGCTTATCTTTTGATATCTGTTCAAGGCTTCGTGCTTTTACAAAAGTGGCTGAATCTAGTGTTTGTGAATGATTCATGGTGGGCTAGGCCCAAGGGCATTAGGATTAAAAGCATCAGTGCTACCCATCTTAAGTAGCCTGAATAAGAAAATGGAGCAGAAACACTCTGTGAGGTCCCTTATTGCTTTTGCTACTTTATGTCTTCCATGTTGTTCTCCTCTGCAATGCCTATTTGCCATCTTTGCCTTAGAGTCTGCTGATTATGGACTGAACCGTCTACAGACTATGAGCTAAATAAACCATTTCTCCTTTAAGTGTCAGATATCTTGTCTCAGTAACAGAAGAAATCAGTCAGGGGCAAAACACATCTTTTCAAGTGACTCCACAGTCCAGTGACAACCCCCCTTCTCAAACCTAGCCCTACTTTCTAACACCATGTTCAGTTATGAATTCATCAACAGATTAATCCACTGACGAGTATACACTGATTAGTATGCTCATGATCCAGCCACATGTCAAAACTCTACCTCTAAACACA
Source organism: Thryonomys swinderianus (assembly GCA_004025085.1). NCBI lineage: Eukaryota > Metazoa > Chordata > Mammalia > Rodentia > Thryonomyidae > Thryonomys > Thryonomys swinderianus. The sequence goes on from PVIC010036647.1 coordinate 9,530, forward strand.
AAAGGCACTTGAAAGATACTTGAGGTCTAAACTATAGTATTTCACCTCTAGTACCCAAAAGGTTCATGTCCATTTTATTATGCAGCATGGATTTAGTCCATTTCCAAGGGTCTTAATATTTCAGCACTGTTGAAAAAATCAAGTCCGAAGTATCTTCTGAACCTCAAGGCACACTCTTTGCTGTGCAACCTAGTTAAACCAGAAAGGAAATTAAATACTTACAACATACAATGGAACAGAGTAAATATTCCCATTATAAAAGGTAGGGAATCAAGAAATAAAAAATGATCATTGAGGCAAGTTAAAAATTCAGCACAGCAAAATAAATCCAGTAGCTCAAGTACTAGGGTAGGTTGTGGTGAAACCATGAGCTCCAAAGTACTTGCAAGGCCTTGACTTTATGGCTTAGCCAGTCCTAGCCCACGTGGCCCCTCTTGGGCTGGATTTACTCACTGCCCGTAAGTTTTCTCAGTGGACATTTCATAGTCACAGCATCTCTAACTTCCTGGAGTTTCAACTATACCTCCAGTTTTATTCTTCTGGCTTTATCAATCAACCTGTCAGAAAAACATTACCAAAACTTTGAGGTCTTCATTTGAAATCTGAGTGAAAGCCTTCATGAATTGTTGCATTCTCCATACCAGAAATCTTGGAACGATGTGAACAATGCCAAAGTCTATTGGAAGCTTGAGCAACACCCAGATCCACTGGCACCATAGTTGCAGTGGCCTCCCAGTCCCTGGGTAGCTGAACTTGTGGCTATCTTTCTTTAGTGAGCCTGAATGGTCAGAGCACCCTGGAGCTCTCTCGTTAAGACAAAATCTTTCAAAAGAGACCTTCACACCCTTGAGGCTGTGGTGAGTAGAATCTACCCAACCTGATTCAATCTCAAGGCTCTTTATTACTGTTTTAATCCAAAGTATTAAACAACTTTTTAACAAGTCTAATATTTCCAGCAACCACCCGGTCCTTTACCCTAACTTTACATATGCTTCTTTTACAGGTAAACTGCAAAATTATCACATCTTTTGGTTCTACTTTTCAGTCCTGATTCACATGGCAAATCTGTCTAAAAGCAATAGGCAGTACCAATGCAGTAGTCTGAACATTGGGTTGCCTTGAAGTTTTCTCTACCAAATTAATTAGTCCACCACCTTCAGTTCCATCTCAAATGCTTGGATGTTGGTGAAATATGAATGTTATGTTCTTTAATATAACATGCACATTTCTAATCCATTTTCTAGTAGAGTGCTCATTTCCAGTGTAAATCTAATTATCTTTTCCTCTATGGTTCACATTCCTAACAGCATTTTGGGCTTATGAGCTCCCTCTAGGATCTCCCATTGGGCTCTACGTATAGTATTCTAAGGCTGCTCCAGCCCATATCTCCCAATCTTTCCAAATTCCTCCCACAAAGAATTTCCAAGGGCTTCTGAACTACACAATCAGGTACAGCAACCACAATGAATCCAATTCTGTGGTAACAGTTTTCTATATTAATTATTGTCTGTTGCTGGGAAAAGTACCTGATACACAGAACTTAATGGGCCAGGGGTTATTTGATAAACAGTTCATCCCATGTTTAACACGTTTCAAGGCAGCATAGCATGGTGGAAGTACGACAGAAAAAAGCTGCTGGACCCATGCCATGCCAAGTTTACTTATTACATAATTAAAATAAATTTAACCTTTTTATAGTTTTAATGTACTAAAATTTTAAATTACATATAGTTCATAGCATAGCTTTTACTACATGTACCACATACACTGCTACCCTGTCCGAGATACAGATGTTCTTTACCAATTTATTTACTGCACTCAGTAGTACAAGATATTTAACTAAAAGAACACAAGAAAAAGATAAATTCTACATTGGTAAGTATAGAAATTCTACATTCATAAGGCTAAGAATGAGTGAATATTTATGAATAAGTATAAAGTATGTCAATGTATCTGTATGTACATAAATTTAAGTCAACAAATGCAGAATAAAGCATTCTGTTTACCTTTCTTACAAAATTAAATGAATAGTTGATTTAATCAGAAAACAGGGTAGAGAAGCTGTTCATTCTATATCTCAGGGAAATTGTGAAATTATTCCTTTCATTACAAGATTTGGCACTGCCCTGGGAAGTAGAGATGTGAAAGCTGACTAAGAATTCCAGTCAGTTGGGCATATATCTTGCACATCTGAGGGCCAGCCTCTGTTCACAGGCAGCACACCTGCTCCTTGACCTGCACCCCTTTTCTGCTTGAAAAGCATGCTGGAATGTTTTATTAACTCCAGAGTAATGTTCTTTTTTGTTTTTCCCAACTCTTCTGAGTTATTTTTATAGAATAATGAGCCAAGACGACTCGCCCACAGCCCTGCAGGAAAGAACAAATCCACAAGGGATTAATGTATGGCTTGCCAAGTCAACACTCAAGAAAATAAAAATCAACCTGCCTGCCTCTATGCCTCCTTAGAAGACTTCCCACCTCCTTTCCAACCCTCAGGAAGGACTCTGCATAGGAACATCAGCTGAGACAGATGGAACTCTCTCTTCAGTTTTTACTTGATTTTTGGAAAGTCCCTGAGGGATTTCCCCAGTAACTGTTTATCCCCAGTGTTTCTTTAGGGAAACAGTGCAAATATGCTTCCAATTGCTCATGTAAACATGTATTGACAATTATTCAGTTCTTTTCCAGCACAGCCAAGATTGCTATGTGTTCTCCAATACCTGTTTCCTTCTCACTTTGGCACGTGGCTAGAAAACATTTCCAGAATTGCCTTGGAGTTTGATGGGCTAATTGGCCCTCACCAGTCAGACACAGAGCACTTCTGTATACAGATCATATAAACCTCCCCAAATCACTCTCCATCCTCCATCCTTCCAAGAACAGATGACCTAACAGAGACACGGACACTCTCTGGGATAGGACAAACACAGGCAAAGGAGCCTCATTTCCTGCAGTACCGCAGGGACAGCAGTGGTCATTGAAAGTGTGTGAAGCTTCCCTGCCAAGGCTGGGAGGAAATCACACATGTTTCCTGAGCTCCACTCTGGAAGCAATGTGAGAGAGTGGCTCCTGTTGGCTGATATTAGTAGAGATCCACAGCAGACGTAAATATTGAGGAGGGCTTGCTGGCTTCCCAGCAGAGTCCAAAGGAAAATGTCACTGCTTAGGAGCCACCGTGGTTGGAATAGCCTGCTAAGAAGAATGGTTAGCTGTACACTAGCCTCAAACTACAAAGGCTCAGTAAAGCACATCAGGCAAATGAAGCATCTCAGCTTTGTAATAAAGGTCAGATTCAGGGTGTCATCAACTTCATTATATGTGAAAAACTCAAGCCTCCAGTACATTAGAAGTCAGAGGGTCAAGGAACCCATAACACATATTAAGCTTGATGATTATGTCTAGAGACCAACCCCAGATATGCTCACTAAGGCATGTGGTCCTAACTAGAAACCCATACTCGAGAAACTTACTGAATTTTGAGAAAATGTCATTGATATTTTGTTTTTACTTTTATATTTTTTTATATTATTCAATTTATTTAAACTGTTAGGTGTATAAGATCATCAAAATTGTACGTATTTGTAGCATACTATGTGATATTTCAATACATGTATATATTTTGCAATGTTTATATATATACATATATATGTATATATATATATATATACATATATATATTCTTAAGTATTTATCATTTTCTGTGGTTAAAACAATCAAAACCTCTCCTAGTTTTCTGATACTTAAAACCAGCTTTGGACTCCCCAATTTACTTGTGAATGAAGAGGCAACACTTGTAGTCCTAGGAAGAAAATACTGACTACACTCACCCCAGTGGGGTTATAAGGAATAAGAAACAGCAGACAAGACACAAAGAGAAAAGCTACCTTTCCCTTCTCCAGCAGAATGAGAGCTGTGAGGAACAAGTTGAGCAATGTCTGTTTTGAGGATTTCAAAGTAGTTATAGATTAGATTTTGCTCTATGTTCTCCATTTTCCTTTTTCTGAGTGAGGGTTTGTCATCATTATACCGTCTCTATGTACCGCTGTATGATTATGTGGGAGACAGGGCCACACGTTATCTGGAATGTCTGGCTTTGGTGATCTTGGTTTTTAGTCCTGTATCTGTGACTTTCTGGAATTTGGGGCTTGGCAAATTGGGCAGATGTAAGCATATTCTAAGGTGGTCAGAAGACGGAAGTGCAGGATTGTTGACAGCACTTTCATGTGTTCACAAAACCATTTTTTTTTTTTTTTTTTTTTTTTTTGCTTTTTGGAGACAGGGTCTTGCTTTGTAGTTCAGGCTGGCCCTGAGCTCACTATGGTGCCCAGGCAAGCCGCCGCGAACTCAGCAATCCACCTGTCTCTGCCTCCCGAGTACTGGGATGACAGGCGTGAGCCACCACACCCAGCATTATATGTGGGAACCGGGGATCGAACTCAGGTCCTTACGCTTGCGAGGCAGGCGCCGGAACCACTGAGCTAACCCTCCGGCCCCACAAAACCATTTTCATGTGTCACTTCTCCCAGTATCTGTTGCAGAAAAGTAGTCATGTGCCAGTTCTGCTAAGAGACTGTGGAAGAATGTAATGGTTCTTTCTTCCTGTACTGACCTATAAAATCCTTCCACTGTAGTGGACCTCTAGTTTTTCATCTGCAGTACATGAACTAGATTCAGAAGAGGATCCTAGGGCTTGAGGAGCAACAAGGACAGAAGCTCCTGGTTCCATGATCATCACAGGGAATGATGTACATCTGCATTGTCCTGTCACCTGTTACATGAGAGAGAAGTAAAACTTATATTCTTGCTAATCCACTGAAATTTGGGCATACTCCTTCATAACACTTGGCCTAATATACTGAATAAAGATTTCTTCGTCAAATTTAAGATACAATTGAATAAATATATTGTGTAGTTGGATTCTGCCCTAAACAAATGTTTTTGGTTGTTCAGGTGGCTTTGAATTCATTGAAATCCTCCTGCCTCAGCCTCAAGTGTAGAGATTATAGGCATGCACTGTCATAATAAGCAATATTCTGAAATTCTTATACCTGTGCAGCACATAGGTGTTCTCAGGAAACTAATAACTAAAAGAAGTTTATTTATTTATTCTCCTGAAACTTTTATAAAAGTATGATAAATTGGCAGGAACCCATTCCATAAAAAGTATTTTCAAGTAGTCTAAGAGTAAAAAATGGCTCTGGTCCTTGAGATCTCAACCTCTCAAAGTGGTGACAATGTGTAAGAGCCATTTTCATTTCACTTATACAACTAAACTTATTGTTTGTGTAGTTTCATTTTCATTTCCAAATCCCAATTGTAGTAATATAGAAGGATAAAAGGTTAACCAAATTGCATGGTAAAAAGGTGAGTAAATTTCAACTAAATCATTTAGATGTCAAAACCTTGCACCTATTCTCAGCATGATCTTACACATGGAGAATAAATGGCCAAAGGGAAAATATCAGGAAAAAGGCAGGAGTATATGTGTAAGAAAATTCTGGACTCAGTAGATAGTTCTGATTTTTCTTCCTTTCTAACCATTCCCAACAGGTTAAAAAAAAATCTCATGCTGAATGGTCACAAAATTCTAGAACCCAATAGCTTTAGGGAAGGTACAAAGGGGTTAAATGGTTAAACCAAGAGTGCTTGGCTGCAAAATGATAGAAAGAACTTTAAAACAAAGCTAATTTCAAAGTTTGCATTTCCACTCTAATGGTTGTGATATTATCATCTCTTTGTGCTGGTAGAACTATTAGCAATTTCCATAACATCTTGAGCAATTATCATCAAGGGAACCTATTGTTTGCTACCCTTCCTTAGGCAAATTGCAGGCCCAACCCTTTCATATGTGCAGAAGAGCTCAATCTTTTTCATTACAGTGCTTCATGGGAGAGGAGATGAATCACATGTCAGCTGTTGTGACTAAACTTTAGTGAACTCAAAGACTTCCTCATGCCCTGACTGCAAATACTGTACTTCAGCTCACTGCACATTTGAACATTCTATTCTTTTTATACTCACCAGAAGTTTTATTCCATGACTTTAAAATCCTTTTCTAAGAATCTTCAAATTGCAAATACCAATGTAATTTTTTTAGGAACCAGCATTAATCTGTGACCACAGGTAGCTCTTAACAAAACCTCTGAAACCAGAAAAGATATAGAAATATAGTCCTCTCCAAGAAAAGAAGACATAGCTATATCCAAAGAGGGAGAGTGCATAGCAGGCGCTGGGCTGGGGCTGGGGGTTAAATGTAGTTTTTACACTTGATGGTGAAATTGTTCATTAAAAAAGGACTAAGACTTATGCTCTATTGAGTGGAAAATCTGGAATAAGGCAAAGAAATTTCCAAGGATTTAAAACCATCTTTAGCATGGCTATTTGAATTTTAGGGTGTAAATCCACAGAGAAACATCCAAATGTTAGTGCCTTTAGTTGAAAATTAATACTATAAATGACAACCCACAGTGTTTTAAAACTTACTCTGAACCCAAGTCATAAAAAGTGGCTGATCAGGGATGAAATGTGAAAGACTTAGGAGGCTGAGCATGGTACAAGTACATTCACATCTCTGGGTAGTGGGCCTGCCTCAGTGAAACTTTGCATCTCACCTTCTTCTGAAAATTGTTGTGTTTAATAATTAATTTGGTTGGAGACTATACCAGAAGCCCATGGAGACACACTAGGTAAGTGCAGTGCAGCAGAGGTCATGGGGAATCTCAGCAACAAAGGACTACACTGCCATTAAATGCTGCCCAGGTCTGGGGCTCTCCTCCCCTTGCTGAGACTATGCCAGAAGCCTAGGAGACAGAATGGCTAAGTGTCACACGGCAGAGGTCTCAGGGAATCTCAACAACAAAAGAATCCAGCACCATCAAATGGCACTCAGGCCTGCAACTCTCCTGCCTCCACTGAGACAGCACCAGAGGTCCACAGAGACTGACCAGGCAAGTATGGCACGGCGGAGGTTGTGGTGAATCTCAGCAACAAAGGACTCCAGCATTATTAAACAGAGCCTGGGCCTGTAACTCTCCTGCTGCTGCTGAGACCACATGAGAGCCACACAGAGACAGACTGAGTAAGCAGTGTATGACAGAGATAGCACAGTGAGTCTCAACAAGAATGGAGGTGGATACCATTAACCAGCAAATGGACCTACAGCTCTTCTATCACCAGAGCAAGACCAGAAGGCCTTGGAATCTCCATTTCTCTGGAGGCCAAACTGGTCACCATTGTTATAGGGGAAGAGCCTCCAGAGACACTACTTGCTTTTCTGTGAATACTGAATAAGTGCAGCTGTGGTACTGGAATCTACACAGAGGTCTTTAGTGAGTCCCTCCACCCAATTCACCACATGGAAGAAAACACTCACTAGATGAGTGGAGAATCCTGTTGACTATAGCCATTGAGTTGGTGGAATGGGATCCACCTGCAAGATCCTGAACTTTTTTTTTTTTTTTTGAGACAAGATCTTGCTTTGTAGTTTAGGCTAGCCCTCAGCTCACTATGTAGCCCAGGCAAGCCTCAAACTCAGCAATCCTCCTGTCTCTGCCTCCCAAATGCTGGATTACAGGCGTGAGTCACCACACCCGGCACTGTGGTATGTGGTATTGATTGCTGGTGGGCGTGAGTCACCATGCCCAACACTGTATGTGGTTACTAGGATCAAACTCAGGACCTTGCACTTGCGACACAGGTGCCAGAACCACTGAGCTAAATCTCCAGCCCAAGATCCTGAACTTTTGCAGACTTCAAACATGTAGGAGCTCACTGAGCTCAACTCAGGCATTATACTCAGAACCTAGACAAGGGATGATGGCTGTCTTCTTCTCACTAGTTTTCTTAGCTTTGTTTATTGTTGTTGATGATTTTGTTGTTGTTGTTATTCTTTTTCTTTCCTTACTCTGATGTATTTTTCTTTCATTTCTCTACTCTGCTGGTGCTGAATCTGTCCCACTTTTTTTTTCCTCCTCTCAGCTGCTCTTATTTATACAGAAGAGGGAAAACAGATTTCTGTCTCTTGCTGCTAAGTACGCCTATTCTCCTCTTATTCCCTCACCATCTCCTGTCCTCCAGTCAGAATCAATACCTAGACGGAAAAGGGTTTCAGTATTCACTAATTTGACTTCTTTCTCTATTATTTTTAGAGAGTGTACAAAGTCTCTAGTGGTCCTGCCATCCTTAGTCAGTTCTGTCTTATATATGTCACTTTAGACTCTGCTGTGCTCTAGCATCTATAAGGTTCTAGAGGTCTATGTCATCTTTATAGATCTTCTAACCCTATTTCTAATCTTTTGCTCTCCTTTTATCTCCATACCTCCCCAACTCCCCAGTGACCTTTTATTCCCAAAGGACACTGTTGCAACATCTAAACCTGTATGTTGTAAACACATTTCTGATTAATTCTACATTTTGGCACATGGTTAGAAAAGTAACAAATGAGTTTAAAAGTTTCAGAATAGTAACTGCCAAAACTTTCCATGCCCTTTAGTGTGTTCAATACTGTTGATGATACTGATTGTTTTATGTCACAAAGATAATATGATTGCTCTGTTCAAATACCTCCCATGGTGTGCCAGAACTGTGAAGTCTCAAGAGCCATTACAGATCCAAGGAGGACAACTCAGGAAGTAGCGATCTCCTTAGGGAAACAAATATTAGGAAGAAATAGACTTGCAACAAACATTGCCCAGACACCAGGTAAGGAATTAAATGAATACCATCAGCAACAACAAAGGAATAGAAAAAAGAAAAATTCTGGGCCGGAGGGTTAGCTCAGTGGTTCTGGCGCCTGCCTCGTGAGCGCAAGGACCTGAGTTCGATCCCCGGTTACCACATATAATGCTGGGCGTGGAGACTCACGCCCACCAACAACCAACACCGCATACCACAGTGCCGGACGTGGTGGCTCACGCCTGTAATCCCAGCACTCGGGAGGTAGAGACAGGAGGATTGC
>PVIC010036648.1:0-18498 GCA_004025085.1 Thryonomys swinderianus
ATTCTTTACTTTCCCTTACCCACCTTTCCCTTTCCCCTTTGAACATTTTCTTCCTGTTTCACAGTACTTGTCATAAATTCTGGACCTCATTTACACCTTCCGTTTCTCATACTAGAGAAATGATATGGTATTTACACATCTGTGTCCTGTTTATTCCACTTGTGCGTATGTGCTCAAGGTGCATCTATTTAAGTATAAATGTATCTAATTTATCATTCTTTATGGGTGAGTAATACTCCATTTTATAAAAAGCCACATCTTCTTTCTCCAGTCTCCAGCTGATGGGCATTTGGGCTCTTTCCAGGATCTAGCTATCACAAACTGTGCTGCTATAAAAATGGGTGCACAGGGCCGGAGATTTTTTAGCTCAGTGGTTCCACCACCTGCCTCACAAGCGCAAGGTCCTGGGTTCAATCCCGGTAACCACATATAATGCTGGCCGTGGAGACTCACGCCCACCAGCCATCAATACCACATACCACAGTGAGGGCCTGGTGGCTCATGCCTGTTACCCCAGCACTCGGGAGGCAGAGACAGGAGGACTGCTGAGTTCGAGGCTTGCCTGGGCTACATAGTGAGCTCAGAGCCAGCCTGAGCTACAAAGCGAGACCCTGCCTCAAAAATTAAAAAAAGGGGTACACATATCTCACTGCAATGTGATGCTTTTAGTTGTGGCCTGGAAGCCTCTCCGTGCCTCCATCTTGGCTGTGGCTGCCGGAGCCGTCTTTTCCTCTGGACCCAGGACCCCACCTCCTTGACTACCAGACTCTTCCGGCTGTGCCCATGTCGTGTCAGCCCGGGCACACAGCTGGCACCAGCCTGGCCTGAGCCCCAGCGGGGGGCCATTTGTTCTGGTTGCTGCTGCTGTTCTGGAATGGGACGTCTCAACGCGGATTTGTGCCCCCCGGCCATGGTTTCGAGGAGGTGGGGTTACCAAGCTGCTCTGGTCCCAGGCGGCAGCGAAGCCCTGGCCACCACTCCTCCAGCCGTCTCCCGAGTCAGGGAGGCCCAGACGCGGCCCCGCGAGAGATGGGACTCTGTCAGGGCGTTGCCAGACCGGCTGCTGGAGCCCAGATGGAAACTGCTTGCCGTTCGCTGTTTCGGGGGCGCCACTGATTTGCTCTCTGTCGGGCCCAGGTTGAGGGGGGAGGGAAGGGGCGTGTTGGAGGCGCGAAGTCAGCAACAATTGTGGCCGATCTTTCCGAGACCACGACACAGACACCGGACGGTGAGGCGGGGCTCGGGGCAGAGGCCACTCCACGGCGTGGGACCCAGTGGGGAGCGTCTGGCTGTGCTCGTGAGAGGAAACCCGCAGATCCAGGATGGGAGACCAGTCAGTCTCCTTTTCCGGATTAGAACACGCCCTGTGCGTGAGCTGCTTCCCCGCGGTCCTATCCGGGAGCCAGGAGCCCAGGCCCAGCTCGACGCTTTCCACGCTTCCTTCCACAGAGGGCCCGCTCAGCGTGGCGGGTCCGCAGGCCGAGTCGCCCACATCCCTCTGTGCTTCATCAACGCCCAGGCGCCACGCTGTAGCCCAGTTCGGGGGGGGCGGTTCAAGAGCCCCCAGCTGGAAGCGTAGGCTCTACGGCCGACCTTCCGCTCTTTACCGAGACATGCTCAAGCCCTGCCCTCGGGATCTCCTCCCAGGGCCGTCGCCTACTTAGCCACACTCCCCTCCCATCTAATTTAAAAACTGTTTTTCTGGCTCATGCCTGTCATCCCGGCACTCGGGAGGCAGAGACAGGAGGATTGCTGAGTTCAAGGCTTGCCTGGGCTACATAGTGAGCTCAGGGCCAGCCTGAGTGACAAAGCAAGACCCTGTCTCAAAAAAAAAAAAAAAAAAAAAAAAAACTGTTTTTCACTCAAAAAAAATAGTAATTGTTTCTTGGATATACCTAGCAGGAAACTTGAAGGGTCAAATGAGACCCCTAATCCAGTGTGAGTAATCTCCGAAGTGCTTGCAGCAGTCTACAGCCCCCCAAGAGTGGAGAAGGGTTCCTCCTCCCCACAGCCCCACCAGCGTTTGGCGTCGGTTGATTTCATGATAGTAGCCATTGTGTCCGGAGTAAGACGGAATCTCAGAGTTGTTTTCATCGGAATCTCAGATGACAAGTGGTGTTGAACATTTCTTCATATGTTTCTCTGCTGTCTTTGCTTCATCTGGAAAACACCTGCTCAGTTTGCATTGTCTATTTTTTAATTAAGTTTTTAAATTTGAGGGGGGGACTAATTATTGTATTGTGAAATAGGTACATTTTATATACACATCATGATCATACTCAACACTGAGACTTTGTATCAGTATATGACACAACTTAATTCTCATTTTTTTCCCATTCCCCTACAACCCCCTACTGCTTATACACATAAACTTTGTTTCACATCTTTTTTTACCGTCAAAATTTTTTCTTTCTCCTCATTACTTACCCTTAGCCCTATTTCTCTTACAGAATTTTCTATTTTACAATACCTATCATACATTTTAAAAACTCATTTATATTTGCAGTTTCTCATACCAGAGATATGGTATTTATACTTCTGTAACCTATTTCACTTAGGAGTTTGTCCTCAAGGTACATCCATTAGAGCATAAATGACTCAGACTTACTCTTTCTGGCAGAGTAATACTCTATTTTATTAAAAAACTACATCTTCTTGCCAGATGTGGTGGCTCATGCCTGTAATCCCAGCACTCGGGAGGCAGAGGCAGGAGAATTGCTGAGTTCAAGGTTTGCCTGGTTTACATAGTGAGCTCAGGGCCAGCCTGATCTACACAGTGAGACCCTGACCCCCCAAAACAAAAACAAAAAAACCAAAAAGACTGCATCTTCTTTATCCAGTAACCAGTTGAAGGGCATTTGGGTTGCTTCCAAGACTTAGCTATCACAAACTGAGCTGCTGTGAACATAGGTGCACATATGTCACTAGGGGACTGATTTTTTTTAAGTTCTTTATATATTCTAGATAGTAGAACTTTGCCTGAGGAATAGGCGGTAAAAAATTTTTTCTCAAATCATATGTTGTCTTTTTGCTGTAGATGGTTTCTCTTGCTGTGCAGAAACTTTTTAATAAGATCCCAGTTGTTGATTTTTCTGCTAGTTCCCATGCTGCTGAGGTTTTGTTCATAGTCTTTCCCTATGCTAATGCCTCTAAGAGTTCTACCTTAACTATCTTTGAACAGCTTAGTGTTTCTGTTTTAGTATTTAGGTCTCTAATCCACTTTGATTTTAGTTTAGTGCTTGGTAAAAGACATGGACCTAGCTTTAATCTTTGGCAGGTTGAAACCCAGTTTTTCAAGCACCATTTCTTAAAGAGGCTGTCTTTCCTCCATTGAGGGTGTTTGGCTCCTTTGTCAAAGATGAAGTAGCTTAATGTATCTGGAGTTGTTTCTGCACACATGATGTATCTTGACTCTCATTTTTTGCTATTCCCCTGCTCTCCCTAATCAATATTGACCTCATGGGGAAATTTAATTTGGTTCTCATCCAATTCAGTTTGCCACCAGAATCATGAAAAGAATTCAGTTTGTGAACTGAGTTGCAGCATCCTGGCATATGCTATAAAATTAATGTTATCTTGTGTCAAATATAGAATCACATGTCATTTTAGTGGCTGCACAGTATGATGCTTTAGGGAAGTTTCATGGTCTTATTTAATAAGCCCTTTCCCAGTGGGTACATAGCAGCATCCCATTTTTCTTTTTTTTTTTTTGTTTTGTTGTTGTTGTTTTGGGGTTTTTTGCCACCATAAACAACTGTTACTGCACATTATCCATAATTCTGATATTTACAAACCAGACTGAATTCATTCTTCTCATTTCTTAATCATTCTTCAGTCTTAAGTTACCATATTGAAAGATATCTAAAGCTTTCTAAAGTCATCACTTTTGAACCTCAAAAATGGGGAAAATCTTAATTAAAAATATTTTATTTCACAGTCAGTCTTGATACTGAGGATTCTGATATCAGCCTTGGCCTGTTGGTCAAATTCAGTTATCACCTGTTGGCTTCAACCACAGCTCCAGCCAGTACCGCTCCAGCCAGTCCTCCCCATGGAACCAGAAGGATGAAGATACATTTTAACATTCGGTTCCGTGTCACCATGTGAGGCTACTATGGCCTGAGCCCACATAATCCAGGCATGCTCACTCTGACTGCAAATAGAGGGCCCTGTTCATAGACTATTGAGTCCATTTTCAGCAGCATGTCACTGAATCAGGACCCTAATGACTCCGTAATTGCAGCCCTTGTCACCGAAACCTGTGTTTAGCGAGCTAATTGGAAAGATGGCTTTACATGACTCACCTCAAAGGATTCTTGCAAAGTTTGTGAAATATGATCAACGCTCAATACAGGGATTTTATTTTTCTAGTAGAGGAATAAGAGGAGGAGGACGAAGCATAATAGTGATACGGTTGTTCTTGGGCCACTTGCTGTCATGACGATGTAGTAATCGTGGTTGATTTGACTACCGATAAAAGTTGTGCAGTAGATTGTGTAACGGTCATGACAGTGCTTGTAGTAGGATTGGGTGTTCAGCTGTCTTGTAGCTGTTGGCGTCACCGTTGCTGTTGGTATTCTTGTGGTCGAATGTGGGCAGACTGGAGGTTTGATTTTCTGTTGAGAATTTGTTTTATCTATCTTTCCAGATTTCCAGTTTATTACTTTGAATCCCAGGTACAAGCGAGAATTCAGTCTGAGATCTTAGCGACTCGTGTGTACTTCTGTGAGATTGCCAGTTCTGGTGTTTTCCAATTAGGCAGAAGAGCCCAAAGTTGCTTAATTCCAGTTATCTGAGTGCGGGGAATAACCATCTTTAAACAACAGAGTGCAGATAACATTTTCTGGCATTTTTTAAAAGCTCTTTTTCCCGTTTGTTTTCTTGACAGAGTGAGTTCCTGTTGCTCAGGACATGTGGCTTTAAATTTCTAAAGGAGAGAGAAGAGAGAAATGTAACCATCTGCAGGCAATCATTATAAATTCTCATGAATATAACAAGTGGATCACTTCCAAGGTTACATTTTCAAGACTTGTGTGTGGGTTTATTCATTGACTTCCCACTGATTTAATGGGAATCATACTGATAAATTATAACCCATAACATTTTTTTTGGTAAATTAAGGGCCATATTTCCACTAGGGGTGTTCAAAATCAAATTAAGGTTTTTTTCTTATGTCTGCACTCAGATAACTATTCTGAAGGAGAAAATAATTATGTAACATTACAAGGAGGACGCAGGACCATCCAACAACCCTCTCTGTTAAAAGCTCTACTCTCGGCCTTCTCTAACTCATCTGAAGGTCATTTTTAAAATTCAACATACAAAATGGTATTCAGCAATGTAGTGTTTTAAGTGATGGTATAAATGCTTATTTAATACATATTAGGCATCGAACAATGCACTAGAGGTCTTTCTTCATCGCATTGTATTAGCCTCTGAAACTGGGTCAAACAAGGTGACTTGACCCACAGGTGACATTGATAATGGTTGGTCACATTATGGGTTGTCACGACGGAAGGAAATGCTTCTGGCATCTAGTAAAGATTGGGAATGCTGGTAAATATCCTACCATGATCATGATCGTTTCTAGTATGAAGAATAACTTAGTCTAAAATGTCAAAAGTAGTGAAGCTGAGAGGTGCCGGCCTGAGGTTCATCTTTCCACTCATCTACTACTACTGTGTTTATTGAGCCCCTGCCATGTGCCCTGCTGGGGAGGCCCTATAGGAGAAACTGCTGTTTTTACAGCACAAAACTGCTCAGAGTATATGCACCATGTTCCAAATTGTATCTCAGGTTTCATCTGTGTCACGGGTACCGGAAGTTGCTTTTGAAAGCAACGTGTAGATGCCCAGGAACTGGGAACTTTCAGTATAAACCCAAGACATTACATTCATTTTATTTAATATTTTATTTTTATTGAGAATAACAAAATTGTGTATATTTAAGGCACAAACCATCATGTTTGAGATACACATAAATTGTGAAATGGTTAACCAGGCTAGTTAACATTTCCATCACCTCATATACTTAGAGAAATTCTTAATTTCCTCCATTTAAAAACATTTTTTAGTAGCACAAGTCAAAAATACATACACCAGTTACCACTTCAAAACATTAAGACAAGGAATATAACCAGTGATATGGAATAATTGATGTTTTAAATTAAATGCACAGATTCTATTTCCACGAAGTCTGTAGATGTTAAATTATTTAATATGCATGATGATGCCATGAATGAATATTGCCTGTAGCAATATCACATTCAGAGCAGCTGAAGAATCTGCAGATTCTCATGGTGGGGGTGACAGAATCAGGACCCAAAGCCTGCACAGCGCACTGATCACACAGCCAGTGTGGGCCTGTCCGCCATGTTTCTCTTCCCTGGCCCCAGCTCCCTGTCCCGACTGTCCACAGTTAGCTCACGTTTGCTTGTTCTCAGTAGCAACCCCTCCCCCACTCTGTGCAGCTGCCAGAGTTGACAACCCCGAGTCCCCATCTTTATCTGAATCCCAGTTCCATTTCCAATCCCATGACTGTGGGTGAGATGAATTAAAACTAACAAATGGTCACCAGGGACGTTACCCTTTACAGTTCCTAACTAGCTGCTAAAGAGGGTGTAGAGTGTGGAAAGACTCTGAGCCATTTCTGGATATAAGAAAACATAGAAATGATGGAGAGAATGCCCAAAGCTGTTCTTCTAATATGCTCACTCCTAAGACGATTCTTACGCTCACGGTGTTTGAGGCTTCCTTTTCCATGAGGACAGAGAGAAACATGTAGCCACATAAAGTGCAGTGTAGCCAGCTAAGTATTCAAAGAGACAGATGGATAATATGACTACTTAAATTCTATATCCCTTCTACCCTGTGAACTCATTTTGACTGCTTCAGATTCCATAAAATACCCCTAAAACCTAAAGTACCATAAAACCTAACTGTTCATTGTCACTGAGTATAAGGCTTTTCCTTTTCCATCCTGTCCAAATGGTCCTAGAGGATCATTTGTATTTGCTGAGGTAACTTTGTGTGCACCAAAGCCTCAGCCAGTAAGTGTAGCTCAGCTATCGCGTGGAATAAGTTTTCTGCCTTTGCGAAAATACCGAGAAGGAGTAGAAAAGGAGGCAGGATTCTTTTCTAAATATCAACAAATACTGGGTTCATGGCTGCCCAAAGCATAAGCACCTGATCCAGTCCCCTCAGTGTGATTACTCCAACCGTCATTTTAAGAAGACCTCTTACTTGCACGGATTTTAATCTTTTGAACATTTGCCAAAGTGAAAATTACAGAATTGATCGCTACTCTCTTTGATAATAGATGCATTAGCATATACCAATTCTGTTCTTTTCTGCCACGGCAGTCCTAGCGCCTCAGGACTCCTTTGTCGACAGAAAGCTGAGTGACTGTCATCTGTGATCTAACACTGAAGCTCTTGCACTACCCTGAGAATAAGCAAAGGAGACCTGCTCTTAAGAGTGTGTGGATTTGCTGCTTGCTGGAGTCCCATTGCCTGGCCCATGAGTTGGTAAACATCTCATTCAAGGCTATCAGGACCGTTGATGTCAATGTTTATGTTTTGATATACTTTTTTTTAAGTAGACCTTGAAAGTTTTCGCAAGACCTGTCCCGCATAGAAAATAGTGTAGATGCCAAGACGATAGTTTGTTGTCCTGCAGAAGAATCTTTGCTGAACCAAAGAAGCACTTTGTGTTAAGAAATAGTTGTGCAGGTCGTGGCAGTCCCTACCTACATCCATAGAGTTCTAACAAATGGAAGGAAAACAAAAGGAATTATCTAGAGTTGCCTCCATCATCTGCCAGGTCAAGTGGTTTACTAGGCAATTCATTAGTACAATCCTAGAATAAATTTTGGGAGGTAGGCTATAAATACCAATGACAGCAGACAAGGATATATAAGATATTATTTTAGAATAATTCAATATTTGCAATGTTTTAGTTTTTTCTCTGTTGCAAGAAAAAAGAAGACCCAATCAGCCGGGAAACCATAGGAAATTAATTCCTTCCCCACTTCCCCCCAAACTCCTTTCTCCCCTCCCAGTGTATCAAGTGGGCAGAAGTGAGTGGTAATTTGCAATGCAAATTAAACACGTGTGGGTGTGGCAAACATGCAAATAAGACAAACCATTTGACAATTTTCATTTTATGAACTGCCTACAGCCACAGTTCTCAGAACTGATGAAATGTTCAGACACTAATACACTTTTTGTCATAGTAATGAGGTAAAAAAATGGGAAGCAATGCAAAGGCAACCTTTCATTACAGATTTCTTTCCGGCAGTTTGGTCAGGTTTAGAAATGTTTTATTAAAAGATACGCAGTGAGAGTCTGTGATTTGGAAAAGATGGAAATTTTTCCAAAGAAAGACAGGCTCTTTCCTTTCCTTGACCATTATAGGACCCAAATAAAAGCACTTTATATGTGGTTGATGAGTCCAACAGGACTGACAAAATAAGGAGATTATTCAGTTCAATGTTTTATTATTGCTACTGACTGGAACCAAATAAATGAATGGTCAGGAATAATTCTTTAGACCACTAAAGTGAATGATGTGTGATGCCTCAGCCAAAGCCACAGAAACAAATCCACTTGGCCCTTCTCGAGGGCTTCCAGACACAGACCTAAGAATAGATTTTATCAGAGGCTGAAACTTTCACTCAAGAGGGTAGAGCTTTAAGGCAAATTTGGGGCTTTGTAGTCACGCATTCATTTTATTTACATAAGCGCTACCCAGATGTATGTGCTACTGTATTGAGCGATACCACGCTTGAAATGAACAGACAGACATACACGACTTTTCAGTGTGATTTCTAGGCCAGTGAAGGCTTCAGCTCACATAACCAAGCCACGAGAGCAACCCGGGGTGGCTGCTGGTCTTTCACTGTGCTACACAGAACTGAACTCACTCTTTCAGATTGAAGAAAAGAACCTCTTCCTGCACCTGTGACCTCGTGATACTTCTCAGTTTTTCCAGTGTCCTTGGTGGCTGTTGACGCTCGTGAGATTCCAAACCACCCCAGTCAAATAAGAGAAGGTGGAACTTTGGAAATCACTAACTAGAGACTAAAAGATGAGTGGTTTTTCTGAGCAAAATATTCAAAAGTTGCATACAGGCAGGATTTTACTGTTTATGAATCAAGACATCAAGCAAATAAGGATCAAGTGAAAGGAAATGTCTTTGAAATAGCAATGTTTGTGATTTATTTCCATCCTCTATATTTCAAACTAATTATCTTGGAGGTAAAAAACTAAAAAGATTTTTGAAGTTCATCCCCATCAAATTAGACAGAATATATATGCTGCTTCATGCTCACAGAACTAGGATCCAGCAATTATTTAAAAATTAATAGCAACTCCCTTTGTAATATTTTACTTTTTGACAAACTTCACCATTTACTGATTCCTTTGGGTCTTACAATTGTTCTAACTCTCTAGGGAACCAGTTTGATGTGCCACCAGACTAGTCACTTCAATTAAGATCAGGAAAGGAAAATTAAGGTTTTACCTTAATGGGGTGATTTTTAGGTAAAGTGTGTAACGTATGCAAAACATCTTACATATGAGAGAATTATAAAGGCGTTAAATGACAGTAACAAGAGCTGAGCTTGGAAATACATTAGACATGGCTTCTATCTGCTATTTGAATGAATTTCTTTTCCCTTCCAGTCTGAGTTCCCTGATCAGTAATATGGGAATAATATGCTTTTCCTGAAGCACTGTAGTATCTAAATGATTGGCATACTAAGCCAACTTTTACTACTATTGTTTTTGAAAGAACATTTTCTTTCAGATGAAGAAAGGAGATTAAACTATTGAGCCTCTAAAATAGAATATAGACTGTGGAATATGCATGTCTTTATTCCACCTGTGCCTATACCATAGGAGTTATGGTCCTCTTTGCAGAAAAGAATGCCAAAAAGCAGAAATTAGATGAATCCTCACAGTATCAGAGCCATTCTGTGGGTCAGTCAGGAATGAACTGAAATGACTTGACTACCACCTCAGGTTCTTATCCAGTCCTGTGCATTGATAAGTCCTCAGGGATGTTTTGAGGGTCTCTGAGAGTCAGTGGGAGGGACAGAGAAAGCAGGACCCTGAGAGGATCTGTGAAGCAAGGAAGACCCAGACCGAGTCTGGCCTTCTCCTGCTGCAAGGCTCTCAGATCTCCTAGGATGGGTCTTGAAGTTTACAAATCTCATAATACAGGGCTCTGTTTTATTTTGCTTTTCAGGTCCAGACGTGTCAAAATAAATGGCCTCTTCTCATGTATTTAAATGACTTGATTGCTATTTATGCTCTCAGGAATAAGGCTCCTCTTTAAAGTACATTTGCCTAATCCTCCACAGCCATGAGTTCCTCATCCATTAACTCCGACAATGACAGATCAAAAAATAGGTAGAAAAATTACATTTGTGATGAGCATGTACAGACTTAAAAATCTTGCCATTATTCCCAAAGCAGCACAGTATAACACCTATTTACACAGCATTTCCTTCGTGTTAGACATTGTAAGTCACCTAGGGGTGACTTAAAGCACACAGGAGGATGTGTAGAGTTCATATAAGACATTTGAGCATTAAGGACTGTGGTGTCCATATGAGTTCGTGGAACCAAGCCCTCTCTGGGAACCAGCGCATGACTGGATCCATTATATTTTCCAAGTGATGATGTCTTCTATAGGAACTAATCAAGCAGCTCTCTTTATTTGTTGAAAGGCTGTCAGGAGTTTTCCTTTATTCAGATGAAACTGCTTTTCCCCTAAAGAAGTGTCTCTTTAAAAACCAGTAGAATTGCACAGGACCGTTGTAAAAATTCCATCTCTGGATCTTTTACTCACCACTATTGAGAAACACCTGCACTATGGTCTCATGAGTTTAGAAAAACAAAACTTACCAAGATATCCTCTGTTTACTGCTGCTTTTAATAGATGCTTTAAATGTATAGTTCTGTTGATTGTACAGGTCTTAGCTACACCTTTTTTTTAACATTTTTTTTTTTGAGACAGGGTCTCGCTTTGTAGTTCAGGCTGGCTCTGAGCTCACTCTGGAGCCCAGGCAAGCCTGGAACTCAGCAATCCTCCTGCCTCTGCCTCCCGAGTGCTGGAATGACAGGCGTGAGCCACCACACCCGGCAGCCACACCTTTTATAGGGCTTGACCTCAGAAGGAAAAACAGTACCAGCAGTCTGTTTTTGGAGTCCTGCCTTTTACCTGTTTTCCAATTGACCTTTGCATTGATAATAAACCATAACTAAATGTTGAACATTATTTCCACCGTTTATGAGTGGTAAAAAATGGTACTCCTACCTCAGTAAATGTACTAGAAAAATATGAAAAAGTAGTAAATACGTTGTGTACAATCGAGCACAATTAGCAGTGGAAAGGAAAATTTAAACATCCAACTGTTTGGGGTATTAGATATATGTAACATCACAGGTGTTTATAAGACTTACTAGAAAATGAAATTTTCATAAACAAAATGTTAAGACATCCTGCCCCTTAACAGTGACTTTTAATATAAAAAAGAAGCTATGGTTAGAAATTTTGCACCAGTGAAAGTAAAAAGAAATTGTCTGGCTCTGAGTAATGAGTCGTAAAGTATATTCTATGCATTTTTGTATGCATTACCCTCAGTGGCCATAAATTAGATGAATTTTTTAAATATTACAAATCTTTTCTTTCAAGATTTTTAATTTAACTTTCTTGACTACATCAATAATTATATAGAAACCAATTTTATTTCTCTCCATGCTAATTATTCTCACACCATGACAAACTGATTTCAAGCTTTGTTGCTGTTTTTTTCTTTGTTTTTACCATCAAATTTTTTTCCCCTTCTTTGCTTTCCCCTACCCACCCCCCATTCCGCTCTCCCTTTGAACATTTCTTCCGATCTGACAATACTTATCACACAGTTTGGACCTCACTTACATCTTCAGTTTCTCACGCTTGAGAAACGATACGGTATGTACACATCTGTGTCCTATTTATTTCACTTATGAGTATGGCCTCAAGGTACATCCTTTGAGGACTTCAGTCTTACCTTTTCAGTACAGGCATCCCCAGTCCTATTTTAAACTGCAATCCATCGCTCCCCTTGACTGTCGATCTCTCTTCCTCCCTCCCAAATCATTATTGGGTGTATTGTTTGTTGTTTCTCGTTGTGTAACAAGAAAACAGTCCTTACCAGGGCAGGAAACCTGGCCATGATTTTCTTTTGTGAAGCCAAACATCTGGAAGACAGACTAGAGTAGTCAGTTACTTGCTGAACAAGGAATGATTTTTCTAGTTAAATGTCATGCTTTTCTGATTTTATGGGAGACCAAGCTACCTCCGAAGACCGATTCTTCCCCTAGGGAAACCACATAGATGGGCCTTCAGGAGTGACCTGTTTATATTTCTTCAGTGATATTTGTGCAGCCCGGCTACAGGGGGACCCTCTCTCATCTCTCACACAGCCCTTCCCTTCCCTGGGGCCCGTCACCGGGAAGGCTGGTGTTGCTTGGGAACCTTTCTCATTTCAATTTTTATAAAGCATTGTATAGCTATTCTGTATATTTATCTTTCATCTAACTGCACAATTTAAATATGTGTTAATCATTTCTCCGTAGATTTTCTTGCATTTTAGTATCAGAAACCAACTTTTCCATTACAGCATTTGTTCTTTATTTTTGCCATATTGCTTTGACTAAAGCATCCACAGCAAAACTGAATAATAGCAATACGAGAACTGTTTTGTATGAAATTGATTCTATTCATCATTTTATTGAGATTTCCATTTTCAGGATCACACTTCCATATTATCAAAACTCTTGTTAACATCTAAGTATGTGATATGTGATGTCCTTTCTTTTCTTTTGCTCTTTCTTTTTTTCTTTTCTGCCAGAGGTTGTTTATATAGTTATCTTTTTTTTTTTTTTTTGCTTTTTGAGGCAGGGTCTCGCTTTGTAGTTCAGGCTGGCCCTGAGCTCACTATGGTGCCCAGGCAACCAGCCGCGAACTCAGCAATCCTCCTGTCTCTGCCTCCCGAGTGCTGGGATGACAGGCGTGAGCCACCACATCCGGCATTGTGGTATGCGGTGTTGATTGTTGGTGGGCGTGTCTCCATGCCCAGCATTCTATGTGGTTCCCGGGGATCGAACTCAGGACCTTGCGCTTGCTAGGCAGGTGCCAGAACCACTGAGCTAACCCTCCGGCCCTATATAGTTATCTTAAAACATAGCCATACCTATTCAATTGCATATTATCTAAGGTTACTTTTGTGCTACAGCGGCAGGGTTTCATGCTTGGAACCAAAGCTATTTTTCTCACAAAGGGTAACATATTACTGGACTTATATAGTGTAAATTTCAATCCCTTTTTAATTCTATTCATATTCATATTAGATCAGGAAAATTACTGTTGAACAATCAGTCTTATTTCCATATTAACACTACAATGTCATGCTAATTGTTTAAATCTTTTGCTAAATTCATTTGATGATATTTCCTTTGGGTTTTTTAATTTTGTTTGAGGTTTGTTTTGTTTTGTTTCTCTTTTTTTTGTTGTTTTCTGTTCATTTTTATTGTTTCGCTTTTGTGGAGTAGGGGTTGAACCCAGAGTCTTGGCAAGTATTCTGCCATTAAATCACAGTCTCAGCCCATCATTAGTGTTCTAAAAAATAGAAGATCTGTCCATTAATTTTGGGGTAAGTTTTAGAACTATTATCAGGTTACACGAATAAGAATGAATGGTGGTGGTTTCTGTAACTACTAGCTGGCTCAGGTTGCCATAGCAAAATACCAAGACTGAGTGGCTTAAACAACAAAACATACCGTATTCCTCCGAGTTCTGTAGCTGGCCACGCTACAGTGAAGGCACAAGATGATTCGCCTTCTGATGAGGGCTTTTCTCCGAGCCTATAAGCAGTTGTGTCGTTACTTGATACAGATGGACAGTAGTAGCGGAAATGAGGAACAAAGAAAGAAAAGAGCTTCTAGTGCCTCTTCTGTCACCATTCCCTGCGGATCAGTGGCCCACTTAGCCTTAACTGCCTCTCCAAGACCAAATTTCCAAATATAATTGAATTAGAGATTGTCTTTAACATATGCATTTTGAGGAGGATATAGACCTGTATAGCACTGTCGTTGTATGTACTCTGAGACATATAAGAGTTTTATAGATAGATAACTCCAGCGCAATGTTTTTTCCTGTTTCCTTTGTAAGATGAAGTGGGGGGTTTTTTTGTATGTTTTTTGATTCTGTGAGTACACTGCTCTTAAATAGACTTTGTTAACTGACTCCTCTTTATTCATTTTAACCTAGATTTTTAGATAAAATGTACTTTATACAGAATATTCTCCACAATTCAAAAATCTCTTCAGATTTAGTTACAAGCTTCTGTCATTCTAAAGTTGTCTCTGAACTTCAAACTAGTGAAAATTGAGTCTCTCTCTTCTTGGCTCTTTTCCATATATCTTACAGTTTTCTCTCAAGTCTCCTTTTGTGCTTTGTCATTGATTTCTACTTTAATCTTAATCCCTTAAAACTTATTGTCAATAGCTTCACTGTTCTGTATTGTTGAACTGAATGTTTATTTGACTTTTTTTTTTTATTCACTGTGGAACCATGGGAGATTTAGCGTTTTTTCAAGCTTTTATTGCTGAATTCTATATCCTTTAATAAGTACAGATCTCATTAAAAATGTTTTCCAAAGCTCTTTGCTTTCCCAGCTGAAACGGCTGCACTTCTCACGCTCGCAGGGAAGGATGACTCTTCAACCTAGGAATCATTATAAGGTTTAGTTTCCAGCGGGTTAAACGTCAGCTGTGTGGCACTGAGATGCGCCTTCTCCTGATTCTGCTGCAGGGTCTTGTTTGGTTTGCTGAGATTCTTTTACTGACTTTCTGATTCGCGTGCCCTTCTATTTCTCTACACAAATTCGAAGGCCAGGTATACGCAGACCACCAAGCCGGTGCGAGTCTCTGAACGCCAGTCTAAGGGCGCCATCGCAGTAATGAGCAGCCACACAGTAGGAGTAGAAGAGCTTTAGAGCTATTTTTGGTTTTGGTTTTGGTTCCTGTGTGAGATTAAATCAATGGGGAAACAGGTATGTGAAATATCCAAAACTATTCAGCTGCACAGTCATTAGAAACTCAAGTGCTTCCCTGATTGCAACCTAATCGCCTAACTTATCCCAAACTTGTGGCATCGAGTGGATAACTCTACTTACAGCTATGGCAATAAGAATCTGATTCGTGCAGTTTTTTGGGTTTCTCTTTTAATAATTTGTTGGCGGATTTCCTTATCATGGTATTATAGGCTATTTCAAAGACAACTGAGAATAGACTGCATATCAGTCTTGGGAGGGAACGTCTCTACTTAGGCCAATTTTAGTGGTATTCCTGGCCTCTGCCTCTTTCTCTTCAGAAATATTTGCTATTATTGGAAGACTTGCTTACCATTATCTCTCCTTTTCATGAAGTCCCATCTTTTTTTTTAAAGTATATTTACCCATCACTTTTCTTAGATTATTTAATCATAAATAACAGATAAAGATGTATATAGTTAAGGCCCACATGATCTTGATCTATGTGTATATTTTGAACTATCGTCAAGCTAAATCAACATGCATTATTTCATATCACAGTCCCTTTTCTTTTTCAATAACATGTAAATGCTGCTTTCTCACCAAGTGGCAAGAATGTAATACATTGATATTAACTTTTGTCACCACGCTACATCGTGTCTCCAGAAATTATTCATCACAAAAAGAAAATTAATAGCATTTAACCTCTCCCTTTTCCCCCATTAATGTATTCTACATTAAGATTAACCCCTTTTTTAGCCCCTTCACATAAAACACATGCTACTTGTCTTTTAGTGTCTGGTTTATTTCATTTAACATGATGTGTACCTATTTTTTGCAAATGATAGACTTTCACACTTAGTGGTTTAGATATAGGGACATATCTGTATATATTGTGTATATTGTGTATATTTTTGTATATATTGTATGTATATTGTGTATATTTTTGTATATATTGTTTGTATATATTGTTTATCCATTTTCTTCATTCGTTGGTGGGCACTTAAGCTGATTCTAAATCTTAACAGTTGTGAACACGGCTGTAGTCAATGTAGACATGTAGGTATATGTGACATGCTGATTTCATTTCCTTTAGATACATACTTAAGCTTGAGATCACTTGACCCTGTGCTAGATCTATTTTTAGGTTTTTGAGGAATCTCCATTCTGTTCTCCATAGTGACTATATTACCTTACATTCCCCTTGGGTTGGGATGTGGCTCAGTGGCACTGCTCTTGCCTGGTAAGTGCAAGGTCCTAACTTTGAGTCCCAGTACAAGAAAAAAACAAACTACATTCCCACCAAAAATGTAGCAGAATCCCCTTTTCCATATCCTCACCAGTATTATTTGTGTGTGTGTGTCTGTGTATGTATGTGTATATGTACATATACATACACAGACACACACATATATACACATATATATATAATCAAAACTGGAAGTAGGTGATTTCCCAATATAGTGATTTCTATCTCTCTAATGATATTCAGCATTATTTCTCATATATGAATTATTTCTTTTGTGAAGGGTGTATTCAGATCATTTGGAACTTGGTAGGTTTTATTTTGGTTTGCTTTGAGATTTTCGTTTCTGGGTTTTTTTTCAGTCTCTACTGAACTTATCATTTATATCCTACATCATCTTCCTAAAGGAATTTATCTACTTGTGTTCATTTGTATCCGTTGAGCCTTTGTATAATCATTATTTTTAAATTCTCTGTCAGAGATTTCATCCATGGCATTGTCTTTGGGATCTCCTGCTATAAAGTAGTTGTATTCTTTTAGAGAAATCATTCCATTTTATTTCTTCTATTCCCCTGCTGGGATTTGATATATCAATTATATTTCTACTGCTTTTTATGGAGTGGTCTGTATTCTCACAGAAATGTGTACTAGGGAATTATTTTGTTATGCCTTGTTGGTTCTGTTCAGCTGGACATCATAATGTCATCTCCCTGTAATATTTTGAGGCATAACAAGTTGGGGTACATTGCATACTGTGGTGGAGCAGAAAAGACCCACATAAGAATAGAAACGCTGTCACAGCTCAGGCAAGTGTGATGCAAGTTGTGTAACTGGCTATGGGCTGTGCACGCCCACATGGGACTGAAGGATCGGATGTACTTCTCCCCCGCTGAGGTCGTAGTGGAGACCCAGATGCTGCAGGGGAAGAGGAAGTGTCAGAAATCACAGTTCCCACTCTGGGATGCTCACACCCACCCCTCCCGTAGGAGCAGGATAGCGGCCGGATGTGGAGCGGCGTGGTGGCACTGGTGGCCGTCCATGCCTGGGGCTAGAGCTGTGGCTTTCCTCCCGGCCCCTTCAGCCATAGGTGCTGCCCAGGAGCGTGGGCGCTCACTGAGCTCAGCAAAGCTCATCTCAGCTCCTTTGGCCTTGTGCGCCTGGGAGCGGGCAAGTGACAGCGAAGGCCGGGTGTTGCTCACAGCCTCCGCGGGTGGCACAGCACCAAGTGCCGGAGCTCCCCCCCTCAGTGGGTCAGTGACTGTCACCTGTTTTTCAGGGAGAGGTGGAGGGAACCTTCCAGGGACCTATCTGCAGTCCTGTCGCAGGTATGAATCCGCATTCCCTCACTTATGCACATATCTATTTTAGTAAAAAAAAAAAAAATTACAACATTTCATAACAAAATCATGAGAGAATGACACTAGTTAACATACTGTGTTTCATTGTCTTCAAAGTAGAACCAGATGCCGACAAAAAATGCAAAGTGTTTTTCTTTGTAACAACAGAAGAAAGTCAACTTAGCAAAATCTTTCAATTAAGAGAAACTTGTGGTGTAAATTGACTAGCGTATATCTTTAAAATAGTTTTAAAATAACAGCATAGGTCATTGGAGAACATTGAAACTTCTTTCCACTTCTTAATTACCTATTACTTTACTCCTCATCTCTACATAGAGTATATACAGTATAGACTTTGAATTTCTCATATGAGGAAACCACACAATATCTAAACTTGTGTGTCTCACTTACTTCCCTTAATATGAACGTGTTCTCAAGCTGCATCCATTTATCTTGGAATTCAAGTTTACCTTTATGGAAGAGTAGTATACTATTCCCTTGTGTGTTAATACCTCATTTTCCTCAACCAGTCATCTGCTGATGAACATATAGGCTGTTCCCAAGAGCTTGCTGTTTATAAACTGATATATACCCTTCTGGCTTCAGAAGAAAAATACCCTGACCTGTGATTCTTAGAGGCAGAAGAGGCCCGAAGACCTCTTCAGTTCTCCTCTATGCTGTAATATCTGTCTTTGCAGCACAGAGAACCCAGCTGGTCTGGGTAGTAGTCACTCTTCTGGGTTATGTTTGGTTCCCATGGTACCTACCCCTGAGCCAGTACAGAGAAACGTCTGTGGACCCCAGAAATGGGAATCTGCAGGGGTTTCTGACCCC
>PVIC010036649.1:0-18470 GCA_004025085.1 Thryonomys swinderianus
AAATGTACCAATAAAGAATTCAATTTAAAAAAACAGTAGAAAAAATTTATTGAGAGAAAGACAGCTTCTATAATAGGAAGACCTCTTCTGATTGGAAAAAGTAGGTTGCCCACCCACCCTGTTTTTCAAAAGTGTTTTACAGGGCAAATCTATGAGGTGACATGGATACATAGTGGGACAAAACTGTAAGACCCAACAGAAAAATCACAAAGTGGACATTAGGTGGAACAAAACCATGATTGACCAATAGATTACCAGCACTGTCATGGGCTCAGGATTTAGCTCAAGTGGTACCACGCCTACCTTGGAGGCATAAGGACCTGAGTTCAATCCCCACTACTGCAAAAAAAAAAAAAAAAAACACCAAAACAAACAAACAAACAAAAAACAAGTACAATCACCTCCATAATAAAGATTAATTGGGATCAAATGAAAAACAAGTCATGTAGCAAAGTACAAGGGATTTTCAGAAAATAAGGGCTGGAGTGATTGATACCTGCTTAGAATATCAATCACTTCCACTTATCTCCAGGATAAATAGGTGGGTGCAGTATTCCCTCTCTTTTTATAATGTTAACCAGTGAATGTGCCTCCATTGTTGTCTAAACTGAGAGCCCAGCTTTGTCCAATGGCCTTATAATTTTAGCTTAGTTATCTTTAATAGTTGTAGCTTCCAGAAATGACTTCAAGGTTAATCCTTTCATTTTCAATTTTATTAAAAAGCTTGGGAAGTTTTAATGTTAGATCTCCTCTGAAGGTTTTGTAGAACTGAGAATTCAGTAACGAACAATTCTAGGTCTGGGTTTTTATTATCTGATAGGCTATTTTCATTGGTGCTTTAACTTCATTGCCCTTTTATTAGATTACTCAGTATTTTAAAATCTTCTTGATTTAATTTTGGTATATATCCAGGAATCTATTCATGTCTTCTGAATTCTCCAATTTATTAGTGGATACGTTTGAGTAGTTGTTAATAGCTTTTTGATTTCAGCAGTTTCAGTTGTAATTTCACTTTTTTCATTCCAGATTACATTGATTAGGTCATTTCTGTCTTTTGTGATTAGATGTAACAGTGAGGATTCGATATTTTTGAAGGAACTATGGTGGACTTTTATGACTATACAAGGTAAAAAGAAAGAAAAATGAGAGATGATCAAAAGTGACTTCAGCATTCTACTATGTACTAGAATCAGACTAAGGTCACTGGAATGTTACGTAATAAATCTATATCTAAGAAGGTTAAAATGCTCACAGGCTATTTATTAATCAGTGCGTTCAGAAAGGAAATTGTTCATGTGCCTCTTTAAGTGAACCATTTCTATTAACAGCGAACCATTTTCTATTAACACCAAAGGGATCTGAATTCCAGGTTTTTGAGTTTTCTAAGCCAGACTTTGCCATATTGCTCTTGCTTGACACTTCTCTCTCTCTCTTTCTCTGTCTCTGTCTCTCTCATGCACATGCTCTCTCTCCTGCTTTCTTCCAGTATTTCTCTGATTTTGGCTTTTTTTTTTGTTTTAATGGACTTCAGCCTGTTTGCTGTGAAATGGGAATTGTATTATTATTTTTCAGGTATTATGAAGCCAACATATCAGGAAATGATTCTCTGTTAGAACAGAGCTTGTTCCTCAGAATTCCCAAGAAATAGGGTCACACCTGGCCACATGGTCCCACGTATAGGAATCCTGGGGTGACTTGGGAGGCAAATAAAAGAAGAGAATAATGTTATCACTAGCTTTCCTTATAGTTTATTCCAGAAACAATGATTAAGGTGAGAAATATGAGGTTAAGATTGGCTAGTTAAGCGGGAGCTTGGAGTTATTACTAGCTGACTGGTACATGTCACTGGGATAATGAAGGCAACTGGATAGTAGCACTGTAATTCCTGACAGAGGTGGTGTTTGAGCTGTGTGCCTTGCATAGGTTGATTTTCATATAAAAAAAGAAAACAAGGGGCAGAAAAAATATGATGGTAATAAAAAAGGAAACAAAACTCATGTATATAGGGGGTGTAGGCTGGGTGGGGGAATGGGAAAAATGAGAATTAAATTGTCACATACTGGTACAAATTCTCAATATTGTGTTTGATCATGATGTGTATATACAATGTACCAATAAAAATTCAAATTAAAAAAAAGATACAGTGTATTTTCAGGACTTGTCCAGCCCTAGGAAGAAGCTCTCCTTCTCAGTCTTGCTAAGAACATGTCAAAGTATCAAATATAGAAACTAGAAAATAGGGCTAATATACTCTGGACCAATGTCTTTTCTGACTTTCTTCTTGACTTAGCAAAGTCTCAATGGATGTGTTTCTTCTTAAGTTAAAAAAGTCATTTTTACTAACATATTTTGAACTTTGTGGCATAGCTGAAGACATTCATTCATAAACATGGGGAGGTAGAATAAGACTGTGCTAATGGAAAATTCTAAGAGGAATGTGATGACTAAACACCTAGGTGTACAATGGTCAGGCTAGTGAGAAAAAGAACTCACATATGTTCAAAAGATGTGTTTGATCTGCATGTTGTAAGGCATTGGTGAGATGGTCACATCATTATATGGTCTATACATTCTTTATGTAGTAAAGTCAAGAAATACTCTATTAGAAATAAGGAGAATTGGTTTAGCTATTGACACAGGTTGAGACCATCTAAGTGACTTTAACTACCAATTTTCAGTTATTTCTCTTATGAGGAGAGAATTGGATTAAATAATCACTAGCATCCTCTTTCCTTTAGTATTTTTGGTGTTAACACCAGGAATGCATGTGGTACCGTATTCATACAGATTTCTTTTAATTTTTTATTTGATATGCCAAGTAGACAGACTTATTTAGCTTAGATATTCTACTGCATCCTTTCCTTCAAAAGAAATGTAATGTTAGGGAATTATTCCACTCAGCATAACATGTGTTTATGGTTCAGGATGAGAAAACCCACTAGATTCTGCCCCCCCAAATGTTGAGTAAAACACAGCAGCTTAATCAGTGACTATGAATTCTGAGCTCAGCTTTCCATTTACAAATACCAAGACCAAAAGCTGTAAACATTCTGACTTCTGTTGTGAGTGTCCCAGCAAATGTACACTATGCTGGAAAATCTAGGGTTCATTGTCAGTGTCTCCATAACATGCTGTTTCCACAGTTTCTCCTCAAGTTAGCAGGATGTTCTCATGATTTTGGTGGCATTTTGCCCAAAACTGGGTCAGACTCATGTAATCTCAGAAACAAAGCCCCCATGGAGTTAAAAAGTTGTTCACGCTCACCCCACTTCTAAAGCTTTGGTTGGAATAAGATGGACCATTTGATAATTTGTAAATGCTGAAAATATTTGCATTTCAAAAATACTGAATGCATATATTTGTGTCTTGGATGAAGAAATAAAGGAATGTTCATGCTAGGGACTGACAAATTTAAATTTATATTATAGATGTAATGTTCAAAAACCAAGGATAGAAGGTACATAGCAGAATGTCTGATTGCTAGTGATGGGAAGACGTAGAGTATGAGAAGAAAGAAACCTAGTTGAATCCTCAAGGGATACTTGTTTTGTAATGTTTTAT
The DNA here is from genome assembly GCA_004025085.1 of Thryonomys swinderianus. Lineage (NCBI taxonomy): Eukaryota > Metazoa > Chordata > Mammalia > Rodentia > Thryonomyidae > Thryonomys > Thryonomys swinderianus. The sequence goes on from PVIC010036649.1 coordinate 3,562, forward strand.
TAACTGAAATTATAGGAAAGCTGAACAGATTATTGCATTACATGTAAAATTGCATAAAACCAACTTTAAGACCAAGTGCTCAGAAATGAAAATTAATGGACCTTTACCATATTTTTATGAACAAATACATTCCACAATTATCAGTACCCTATAACTATGTAGCTAGAAAGTAAGCATACATATCACTCACCTTTCCACAATATTTTTACTTGTGAGAATGTTTATATTAAAAATAATATGCTGATATATAAAATGAAACAGAACTTGAATAAAATTTCAAATGATGGATCACTTCAGGTTATATTGCCCCATCTCTTAATAGCAAATATTTATTATTCTCTATAGGTAGAAAAATTTAAGAATACTACTAGACCATTCCTTTTATTTTAGAGTTTAGAAAACTCCCAGAGATGCTGAGATGCCATGGCAATCAGACTATAAACTCTAACACCCTTCAAACAGGCTCTGCCTTCATGGACCTAAGAAAACAGCAGTAACTCCAGCCTGAAAATGTCTCATTTTCACATCAGACATGAGTATCAAAAATCTATTTGCTGGACTGGGGATTTAGCTCAGTGGTTCCGGCATCTGCCTTGCAAGCACAAGGTCCCTGGTTCAATCCCCAATGACCACATACCACAGTGCCAGGTGTGGTGGCTCATGCCCTTAATCTGTAATCCCAGCACTCAGTAGGCAGAGGCAGGAGGACTGCTGAGTTTGAGGCTTGTCTGAGCTACATAGTGAGCTCAAGCCAGCCTGAACTACAAAGTGAGACCCTGTCTTTCAAAAAACAAAACAAAAAAACCCCCTACTTTCAGCAAATAAGAGGAAAAATTACTACACCTCATTAGTCCTAATTGGTCATGTATTTATCATAAAACTTATCCTTTCTGGAGATCTACTGTGCATAAACCAAATCTAGTTTATGTCTAAATGTTCTACCTCTTCATGGAATGAAGACACATTGAAGTGTATGATCAGAAAGCAGGGTGGATTGATTGTTATCTATTCAGGAATAATGAATTATGGTAGAAAAATTACTAGATTCTGAGTTGTAATTATGGATATGCAAAAGTAACAATCCTATGACTAAGAGTACTATGGAAGATGTTATAATTTTGTATCCTTTGGCCAAAATTTTAGCCATCATAGTTTTCATTAAAAATAATTAACAGGATCAGGGATGTAGCTCAGTGGCCCTGCACTTGTCTGGCAAGCACAAGGTACCAAGTTCGATCTCTGGTACCAAAAAAACTTTTTTGGAAGGGATTTTAGGAAGAAAATGCTCCTGGTTGTCTTCTAGCACCACTAGCTTCATTTGTGTAAGACTTGTGACCTCTGACTGTACTCAAGAGAGACTCTTGGGATTCCTCAGGAAGCTCAGAATTAGCTAACAAGAAATGGAAGAATGCTTATCATTCTACAGAAAGAAATTTGATATTCTCTGAACCTAACGTGATTTTGCTAATAACCTCTCCCCTCCTCCATGACTTTTTGTGGAACATGAGTCAGTTCTATTTGGAAGTGTATAAAGCCTTTAGCAGAGATTAGCAATTGGGCCCATGGGAAAGACTCAAACTTTGTACCAGAACATACTCTCATCTCCTCTGTGCTCACCCCTGTAATTTTGATGGCTTTCCCAAGAGTCAGTCCAGTACACAGCCCTTTCCCCTGCATCTCGTAACCATGAGATAATACAGTAGATATCAACATTCAAGTAGAATGTTGATTCCGCATGGAACAGGGCTTCCTTTTGCACACTAGTCTGTTTGAAGCTCCTAGAACAGTGCACAGCATGAAACACAAGCTCAATACCAATTAAGATAAATCAATAACGTACATGTATCTGGTGTGTGAGGCATCTGTAAACACTGCACAGTTTTCCTCTTCTTTTCTTTTCGATACAGTAAAATGATATGATTTTTCACTGTTGTTCACTCTCCTCTGCAGTCAGCAGAAAGCCTAGAGAGCAACTGGTGACTTTTCAGTGTCCTTTTCCCATAGAAGTGATTTCTGGTGTCCACTGGCCAGTGCGTGTTCGCTGGGGGAGGGTGACGACTGTGTTCATGCCTAAGGGTACTGGATCGCACTGCATGCTGCAGTCACAACTTGACTGCAAATATCTGGTGTTGTGAAGCCAGAAGTAATCTCTTGAAACATTTACAGTTGGCTACATGGTGACTTCTTTCACTATGTGCTAAATGATTTATCAGAGAAACTGGGCCCGAAGTGGTAAAAACTCTTGTCTTTGCAGCACTTTATTCCCATCTGTACATAACTGTGATGTGGATTTTGCAGATGGGGACTCCTTCTGTCTCTCTGTCTGTGTTTCCCTGTCTGTCTGTCCATCTGTTTCTCTCCCTCTCAGTGTTACTGATGTTTATCCTGTACCTTGAGTGTACTATTTTTGCTTTGTGCCTTGTAGGTTAGTAAACTTAGCTCAATGCACAGAAACTACGTAATAACTCATAGTTACATCAATCCAAGCTTCTAACCAGTATTTTTTTTTTTTTTTTTGAGACAGGGACTCGCTTTGTAGTTCAGGCTGGCCCTGAGCTCACTATGTAGCCCAGGCAAGCCTGGAATTCAGCAATCCTCCTGCCTCTGCTTCCTGAGTGCTGGGATGTGGTATATGGTATTGATGGCTGGTGGGTGTGAGTCACCATGCCCAGCATTGAGTGTGGTTACAGGGATCAAACTAAGGGCCTTGCGCTTGCGAGGCAGGCACTGAAACCACCGAGCTGAAATCTCCAGCCCTCTAACCAGTATTTTTAATGCTATGGCTAACACACAAGGTAGCACATTTTCTAAGGGACAGGAAAGTAAACATCCTAGACTAAATTCTAGACTATAGGAAATACTTTCCTATGAATGTCTTGTTATAGAGAAAGGAACTCAAGCATGCAGAAGAAATTCAGACTGCCAATTCTAATTTTTTATTATAATAATGTAGTAAGTATAGGTTACACATATTTAGTTTTAATACTGTATGTTAAATATGCAATTTCATTTTGACAATGCATTTAAAGTTATTGCCCACAGAAAATATATTTTCTTCTAAACACGATTTTGTATTTTAACCTTAAAGGAAGAAAAGGATATGTTTTAGTTGTTTATAACCACTGTTCTAAGTAATGGCATTTTAAGGCAAACAAAGATAATTGACCCCAAACTTGAATGCAGAATTCCTTTCTGATAATACAAAGCTGCTTTTGTGGATTAGTGCAGACATAAGTAACCAGTTTGTGTTTATAGTTTTAATTGAAGCAAGGAAAAGATTTATACTTCTGAAGAAAGTAGCAGTCTTATGCTGACATTCTTATTTGGTTAGACATGTTATGAGTCATACTATAAGAAAGCAAAATGATGACTACCATACATAGATTTTTAAAATATATACAGTGTAGATTTTTAAAAAACTTATATGTGGTTCAAAAAAAGCTTTCAAGGAAAATACTTTATAGTATAGCTGGTGTTCACAAAACTGACTTTATTATCCTTTAAAACTAAAATACACTTTTCTTTCTACAAGCAAATGCTTTTCTTCCAAGTTGAGGCTTTAATTATGTATTTATAAGGAAAAGATATAATCCAGATCTCTGAGTAATGTACTTTTAAATTTAACTCACCGAAACAATTACGTCTACTAAGTGTAACTGACTAAATTCCATTATGTACAAAGAAAGAGATGACCTAGATTCCCGGCCATCTTTATGTTCTGGCTGCTGTTTCCTAAAGAAATATTAGTTTACATTTTTTATTTAAATAATGGAAGTAAAGTAGGTCATTTCCAAGGCAGGCCACCTCTGACTTCAACATCGAGTTTGCTTCCAATCTGATCATGTGTTTTGCCAGCAGTGGCTTGGGTGGGGAGGGAGGGAGGGGTGTGGATTGTGGACACTGTGGAAAGTGTGGCAAGAAAAATGCGCAGAAAGGCAAGAAAGAGTTCCACAAAATTAGAGATGGCAAAGACAGGGATTGGTGAAGTGAGGGAGACCCATCTTTGCATGTGTGTTTTCTTCCACTATGCCTTGGTCTGGCCTTTATGAGTTCATTGTTCCCACAGAGTCTTGGAACAGTGTCTCTTATTTTAAGAAGACCCGATTCAAAGAAAATTCTTGATGAAATTTAATGTTCATGGTGCAATTGCTAATATTTTCTGTTTCACTGTCCTCCTTATCAAGTATTTCCTTTACATGTAGGTGTAGTTGAAAAGCATCAAATGTGTTTGCCTAGGCTATTTTCTTCAGGGATAGTTTTAAATATTGCTTTATCTAAATCGATGAATACATAGAAGTTTGACAAAAAGTGAAAAGTTTGTTAATGCTCTTTATTCTGGTATTCACTGTTAGATATTATCTAGTATCCCAAATACCCGCATGGTATTTTTTCATCCTTTCTTTCTTTTTCAAATTTAGTATATCTAGTTTGAAACCTGTAATCACTTCTTAAATTTTGCTTTAATCATTCAGAGTGAAGGAGATCCTACAAGTAACGAAACACTAGTAAATATGCAAAATATAAATAAATAAATTTATGTAAAAATGAACTTTACTCCAGTTGTTCAACATCATCTGGGTTTAAGAAGAGCCTCAGAGAGAAACTAGAGGGGCCAATACCTTTTGCACTTGTTGATGAATGTGCTTGAAACTTGACTGAAAGCCTAGGGAAGCTATTTGCAGGCTATAGTAATGGAATAAAGTTTGAGTAGCATTTATTTACTATTATCAGCAAAGATTAACCAAGAGAGAAATTTGTTGGTTTTCTTGGGGGAATTTTCTCAATTTTCTTTACCACCATGCTCATATCAGCAAAGTCAGGGCATAGAAAAATATTCTGCCTTGGGTTCACTGTGATCTTGGCCTATGTCCTATTTTTCTCTATTGAAATTTGGAAGTCATTCTCATAATTATATTGGTCTTTAATTTTTTTTTACCTTTTAATCAAGCACTATGTAATAAAAGTTTGATTTGAGATCTTCTCCCCATGTTTGTCTCAATATCATCAGTTTTCAAGCCAGGCGTGTCAATGTATACACACTCCAATATTGGGAGGTTGACGCAGAAGGATGACAAGGAATGCCTATGGAAACCTGTTTCAAAATGCAAAGTAAAAAGCAAAAACTAAACTAAACAAACAAGGTGATGCTTTTTGGTTGGCTGCAGCCTGATATTTGCATGAGTGGCAAAGTTACAGTTGTGTGTTGTGCCAAAAACTAGGCTGCACACATGTTACTGTGATATGTGCACCCATGTTCATAGCAGCTCAGTTTGTGACAGCTCAGTCTTTGAAACAACCCAAATGCCCATCAAATGGAGACTGGATAAAGAAGATGTGGCTTTTTAAATAAAATGGAGTATTATTCTGCCCCGAAGAATGATAAGTTTGAATTAGTTATACTCAAATGGACATACCTTCAGGACATACTCATAAGTGAAATAAATAGGTAACAGATGTGTAAATATCATATCTGTTCTCTGGTATGAGAAAATGAAGATGTTAATGAATTATAGAATGTATGGTGGATATTGTGAAATAAAAAATATTCAAAGAGAAATATGGTGGAGTGGTGAGTAATAAGGATAAAGAAAAATATGATGGTAATTAAAAAGGGAAACAAAGTTTATGTATTTAGGGGTGGTGGGGTGGGTAGGGGAATGGGAAAAAAAAGAGAATTAAATCACGTGATATAGTGGTACAAATTCCCAATATTAAGTGTGATCATGATGTGTATATACAATGTATCAATAAGGATGAAAAAACATCAGGTCGCATTTCTTATTGGACATGTCATAAAGAGGATTGTACTCTATCTGGTCACTTAGTAAACATGTCAAAAACAAGTAAGCAAATAATATTTTTATATGAGCACACAAAAATATTGGCTCATCCTTTCTGTGTTATTAATGGTATAAGACAGAACATAACCCCATTATTTAATTTAAAAGAATAGAAAAATAAGGAATAATTTCCAATCAAAGTTCTTCATAGTAAGACATTATATTAAACTGGGCTTTGAAAAATTAAAAAAAAACATTTCATTAGAAACAAAGGGAAAGGGGCTGGAGATTTAGCTCAGTGGTTCCAGTTTAGCTCAGTGGTTGCCTGCCTAGCAAGCTCAAGGTCCCTGGTTTGATCCTGGTAACCACATACAACAGTACCAGGTGTGGTGGCTCATGCCCATTGGCAATCAGTATCACATACTACAAATGTCAGGTTTGGTGGCTCAAGCCTGTAATCCCAGCACTCAGGAGACAGAGGTAGGAGGATTGCTGAGTTCAAGGCTTGTCTGGGCTACATAGTGAGCTCAGGGCCAGCCTGAACTACAAAGTGAGACCGTGCCTTAAAAAAAAAAAAAAAGCAAAGGAAGAACTTCTGGGCATAGGATATAAATATATTGCTTTTGAAGAGATTAGGCAAAGTCAGTGTGCCTCACTCAGTGGTGTGCGTTATTAATGGGTAAAGGCTTCCTGCTAAAATATGGATTACAGAAGAGAGAAGTAAGTGTTTAGGGATGTTATTAATTTTAAGTATGGACAGGTGAAATTGGTATATTGATTTCTAGGCATAGAAAAGATGTCAAGGGTAGAGATTTCTACTTGATTACATTTACTTTGGAATTGACGACTAAAATGTGTGGATGTTACCAGCCAGGTGATTGAGAATACAGCCTTTAGAGTATGTCAGTGTTTAAGGGGTGGGTAGAGTCATCAGAAGGCATAAAAGTATAATAGGCAGCTATGGAATCAGTAGTGTTGATTAAAAGTTCAAGGTGAGAATGTATAAGATTTATAGGTTTCTTTTAACATTTTATATAGTTTAAAAATTTAGGAAGTAGATTCAATCTTATTTTCTTCTGTGTAGAATTGTGGATGACTTTGCTAGGTATGATTATTTGACATTTCTCATTAGAGAATTGTGAATGACTTGATTCTTTCAACATGTTTCTGTTGAGTATGAACTGTATACCATGATCTGAGTTGGTTAATACCGAGAATAAAAACAGACATGGACTATACAATAACAATTTAGAGCTTGTAATTTTTTTTAAAATACTAAAACAACACAATTCAGTATAGAGTGTATAGGAAATAACTAAATTGAGATTCCTTTAATGATAAAATACATAGCCTAAAGAATCCTTTGTTTGGGCTGGAGATTTAGTTCAGTGGTTCCAGCGCCTGCCTAGGAAGTGCAAATTTCCTGGTTCAATCCCTGGTTACCACATACAATACTGGGCGTGGTGACTCATGCCCACCAGCAATCAATACCACATACCACAGTGCCAAACGTGGTGGCTCACGCCTGTCATCCTAGCACTTGGGAGGCAGAGGCAGGAGGATTGCTGAGTTTGAGGTTTGCCCAGACTACATAGTGAGCCCGAGGCCAGCCTGAACTACAAAGTGAGACCCTGTCTCAAAAAAAAAAAAAAATTCTGTGATGAGTCAGAAAAAGGAAATAGTTTTATATAGAGGTATAAAAACATGCATTAGGGCCAGAGATTTAGCTCAGTGGTTCCAGCACCTGCCTCGCAAGTGCAAGGTCCTGAGTTTGATCTCTGGTAACCACATACAATGCTGGGCGTGGAGACTCACGCCCACCAGCAATCAATACCACAAACCACAATGCTGGGCGTGGTGGCTCACACCTGTAATCCCAGCACTCAGGAGGCAGAGGCAGGAGGATTGCTGAGTTGGAGGTTTGCCTGGGCTACATAGTGAGTTGAGGGCCAGTTTAAACTACAAAGCGAGACTGTCTCAAAAACAGAACAAAAAACAAACAAACAAACAAACATGCATTAATCTACCTTATCATTTTCTACAATATATTAATGTTTCCACAAAGCAACACTAACTTACCTTTTTAAAATTGATTTTATTGGTAATTTTATATACATATTATGATCACAATCAAACTCACCTTTTCTGGTATGACAGTGGTTTCTTGTCCATTACTAAACTTGAAAATGGTAACCTGAAATATGAATGGATAGTGGAACTGCTTGTGATGAGTGAACTGTTAAGAGTAAACAGGTTTTAGGATCCCAGCAGCTACTCTTTAATCATGGTAGTTCATTACATAAGGTTACTATGAACACTACATTAGCAAACACTGTACAGTCCTCCAGGGGGATGCACAGTTAAGTTCCTAGGAGAATGTGTCATGTTTTCAACAGATGACATATAACATTTTAATATATATTTCTGTTTAAACACTTTGTTTAACATGTTACTGATTCATTAGCATCAAGCTCATGGCCAACAGCACTACTCAGAACAAAGTTTATCTAAATTTGTACTTTTTCATCCTAGCCTTGTTGCACTCAGGAATATGAGACAGCACCTCAGCAGTATGACAGGGAGTTGCATTTTAGATGGCAGAGTCACCAGCGAAACCCATAAAAATATGGAAAACATGCTACTAAATAGATCATGGAAAGGACATATGACATGAGAGCTGAAATAGGAAGACAGAGTGACAGCTTATTCGGAAATAGACCAGACAACAGCATCAAGTCTTAAGCGCTCTGCACATCTGAGAAAGTCTGTGAAAGTCCCACAGTTAGTGTTTCTAAGGTTATACAAATTTTGATAAATATCCAATTCATAAATAATGAGGATCAACTGTATTTGGTTAAAGTATCGGTAACAAATTCAAAGATACCATGGGAATCATGCTCTTAATGAATGCTGACTTTCAGTAATATTGGTTTGAAATTGTTATCATTTAATTTTATTCAATGCATTCATGGCTCAGAACCATGTTATAGAACCTCTGAAGATATGTAAACCTATGGGTTCTTAAGTTACTTGCATAAGATGGTAGCATATTGAGATATAACCTGGGCATATATTTTCTTATACTTTAATCTCTAGTTTACTTATAATAATATAAATGGTATGCAAATAGTTATGCTATGTTGTTTAGGGCATATGGTAAGAAAAATGTCTATATATATTTGATATATATGGAAAGTTTTCAAATATTTTGATCCACAGTTGAGTCAAAGTGGTGAGTACATGTTTAGTACAGAAGGAGTGTTTTTTTTAGAAATTTTCTGTCTGCACTTGGTTGAGCCCAAACACTTGCATATACAAAGGGCTTATACCTATTGAGCTGACTTTTATTAGCAGTGAGAGGTAGGAAAAATAAGGCATAGTGTCGGCATACATATGACTTCCATTCTTGAAAGAGGGCAGGCAGAAGCAGAATATTTCAAAATCTATCATAAGTGCAAAAATAAATGCACAGATAAGAAGCTATGAGACAGCCATCCAGAGTCCGTTAATGCAGTCTGGGCAGATTTTCCATAGAAGACATACCTAAGCTGAAAAGTAATGAGTGATAAGTAGAACCCATCTAGGAGGACTAGGAGGGGAGCTGATGCAGTGGCACCCCATATATAAAAACAGAGGTTACATATGTGTGGGTGATGTGAGTCTGTTTCACAGAACATAAATTCCAGTTAAGGCATCTCAGGAACAGAGGCTGAGACAGAGGAAGGAAAAGATTATGCCTGGGGCAGCTTTGCATTCTAAACTATGGTGCTAGGTCTTTGACAGTGCTTTTTAATTTTTATCTAATTTGCATATATAACCCATGATTTTGGGTATGATTGATCAGTTGCACCTTTTTGCTTCCCTTCTCCCCTTTCTCTCTTCCTCCTGAATGTCTTTTGTCGCTTGCCTCTCTGTTATGTTTTGATTCAAAAGTTTTCTGGAAATTTCTACCAGATTAGAAGCATTACAGTGTATACACATCCACCTTACTCACTGGATCTGGCACTGTTTATCTTCTGGTTCTTTCCCAAAGTCACAATGCTTATGAAAGGTGCCCATTTTCAATTGATTCAGGACATGGAGACAGTCGCAACAGTGCAGTTAAAGACACAGAAGAGAACTTCCACAGCTGCTTCAGAAAGTGGCAAACATCATGTGGCAAGCATATTTAAAATGAGGGTAGAATTTTGTGTTTTGTTTAAGATTAATGAGAATGTAACTTTTCCTGTACTAATTTAAAAAAATTAAACACTAATTGTATTTTATGATCATGTCTTTTATGAAGTTATTCTGATGACAGTATTAGTCTTTTTTATTTTTGATATCAGGAATTGAACTCAATACTTTGAAAGATATTGTTTTTGTTTGTATTTCTGATGGTCTTACTGGAAAGGTGGTGAATGTTAAGGCTTTCACTGTCATGTTTTCAGGAAATGACCCTGGTTACTACAGATGAAATTAGATAAGATGAAGTCCTACTTGAGTAGTGGGCCCTTTATCTGTTATCAGTGATGTCCTCATAAAAAGAAAATCTGTACAGAGATAAGAACACAAGGAGAATTCCTTGGGAAGACTGGAGTCATGGAGTGAAATGCCAAGGAACATCCAGAAGACAGAGGAAGGCACCTTCAGAGAGAGCCTGGCCTTGCTGTCACCTCAGTCTCACACTTGAAGCCTTTAGAACTGTCAGGCAGTCTGTGCTGTTGAAGACACTCAGTCTGTCGTACCGAGCTACAGCAGCCCTATTCAACTAATATGCCATCTTTTCTCATCTACTGAGGTTATTAATACATTTTAGGTATACATTATGATTACATCCCATGTTTCAAATGCATTATAAATCTGGTGTTTCCCAAGAAAAAATTTCTGATTTTGTGCCTTGAGAAATTAGTCCTGGAGGAGACTCCAGAAAGAAGAGTTTTAGAGCCAAACCCTTTCTTCGGCACAGTAATATAGCGTAAGAAATTGTCTCAGGCTTCCTGTAGTCAAGAGCCTAGAATCCTTTTCATACATGACCACAGAAAAACATTTTTTCATTGTAACATCTCTTGGGACTTTTCACCCTAAGTATATTCAGCTCTAGTGAAACATAGTCCAGACTTTCAAAAGTTCATTGTCATTTGATATAACAAATGTCCCATCCCAAATAAGCTGACATCATAAATGTAAGCCTTCTATATATATATTATGTGTAATTGGTACATTGTGAAGAGCTTTATGATAATTATGATTTTGCATTCATGCAATCTTTTTCTCCTAATTGCTACTGTAGAGACACCTTAGCAAAGATCATGACTCTAAATGTGGCATGTTGTGTTCTAGAATACAAAATTATGTCTTTTGTACCTCCAAAAGCACAATGATTTCTCTTGAAAGAGTATTTTCTCTCAATTCATTGCTGTAAATAAATTGAAGGATTATAATTTTGGGTGGACAATTACAGATTTCCAGATATTTTGTTCTATAAAAGTACTTTTAAATAATCATATTATTAGGAGTAACCTCTACTGGGAAATTTTCTTCTTTGTAGAATAGCAACCAACATTTTGCTAGTGATTCTGCCTACCCTGATTCTGATTACTAATAAGGTAAATGCATCATGTTTTCCTCCCTTGGAAAAGTTGTACTTTGTTTTCTGTTAGAGATATTTTCTTCATTGCATTTGATTTGGGTGTTTTTGTGTGCATGTGAAATCTCTGTATAAGCTCTCCACCTAAACTTATTGCTAATTTGTTCTGTTCCATTTGCTGATTTTTGTGTCAACTAAATTACTCGTGCTACAAACATGTTCCAGCCACGTAGAAGCAATTTAGGAAAAGAGTAAGCAACTACACATGACCACAAGGACAATGAAAATGCAGAGCAATAGTCAGCCTTTAAATCAGCCAGGATTTTTTTCTTTAGGACATACCTTTTGCATTATGTCACAATGATGATAACTTATGAGAAATGCTTGTAACAAAAATGTAAGGAGACGCCCAGAACTTTGAATTTGTTGTACTTCATGTGAAGGATTTGGCTCATAAAATCACTAGATCTGGGCTTTCTGAAAGGAAAATGGCTATTTATCACCCATTTTTGCCTGGATGAGTGAGGTAGCTTTAAGAGAAGTCTCACATTGCCTCACACACAGTAAAAGAAAGCCATCAGAAAATAACTTCTAACCTCCTCAACTTCAGGAGTGAAATGCCTGTAAAGAGGGATGTTTCAAAGCCAGTTGTCTCCTACAACTCTTCACCTTTTGTGCCCTTGCATTATTGACTCTTATTTGGGAAGAATGAGCCTTCCAGACTAAGCTTGTGGTAAACTTTGTCTACTTTGATCACTAAAGGTCTGACTTCAAGGTTGAGTATTTTCTTCATTGAACTACTTTAGACAACCTCATTTTCTTAGTCATTATTTTTTGCCAGTAAGGAAGTTACTCTTTTCCTTGGTCCTCTATGATTTCCTTTTAAGGTCATGACTCAAAGTTGGCCGAGTGGGAAAGGTGTGCTGCACATTTATCCTTCTGATCTTGTCCTGTGGATATGACTTATCCAATGCTTATACCACTCGGGCATCATTTTGTGCTTTTGGAGTTCCATCTACTGCTTTTTGGCTTTTTAATTAGTTTTTTTTTGTTTGTTTTGCTCATGAGGTGAACTTTTAAAATCCAGCCATTTCTAATCTGGCTGGCCAGGATCTTGGCTGTGTTTGAAAGTCAACTTCCACCTCAAAACTTCCTCGTGTGTTTCTCACTGACTCTTCAGTAGAGTCATCAAAGAGGAGAGTGAAAAAGCAGGAACTTTCTGGTCTTTGTTGGTGTGGATGAGTTCAGTGTTTTCCCCATTTGGCTAGTGTAACTCTCTGCAAAGAGATATGCAGTACCATGTTAAACATAGCTGTTGGCAAATCACCCAGTTTTTGTTTTGCATAGGGCAGTGGATGATCTCATTGAATTTTGCAAGATTTTGTATTTAGGTGTGTGTGTGTGTGTGTGTGTGTGTGTGAGAGAGAGAGAGAGAGAGAGAGAGAGAGAGACAGAGACAGACAGACACAGAGACAGGGACAGACAGACAGAGACAGAGAGAGAGACAGAAAGGTAGCTATAGAGGGAGTAAAACTGTAAGGAAGGAGAAAGAAGAATTAGAGAGATAACTGTAGTTGTAAAGAGTGAAAATTGGATCAACTAGAGTGATAAAAGATATAGTTAAAAAGTTTGCTGATTTTTAATATATTTCCCTTTTTCTATTCCCCAAAGGAATTATAGGAGTAATTTTTCATTATTTTCCCTAATATTTTATTTAGAAAATCTGAAAAAGTATCAGACCTGTTTGGTTTTTACAGAGATCCATTGCTTCCATTATTTTGCCATATTTGCATTTCTCTGTCTCTATATGTACACATTGTTTTGATAAATAAAGATTAATTGCAGATATTATGGAACTTTAGCCCCATATAATTAAATCTAAGAATACAAATCCCTTTACATAGCCATTGTTATACATAAGAAAATTAACAATACTTAAAAATATCAAAGTTTGAATTTCTCATATTAAAAATTTTTCACTATTTTCTAAACTTTTTTATATCTAGATTTGTTTAAATTCTTGGAGCCAATAAAATGTATAACTTACATTTGACCATTATGTTTCTCTCAAACAGAGTCCAGTCTTCTAATTATTTTTTCTTTTCTTTTTTTTTTTGAGACAGGGTCTCACTTTGTAGTTCAGTCTGGCCCTGAGCTCACTATGTAGCCCAGGCAAGCCTCGAACTCAGTAATCCTCCTGCCTCTGCCTCCCAAGAGCTGGGGTTACAGGTGTGAGCCACCATGCCCGGCTCCTAATTACTTTTTCTGAAACTGATTTTTGGTTAAATTCAGATTCACTGTTCTGTAGAATGTCTTATAATCTAGCTTATGTGATTGCTCTATTATGGTTTGATTAAGGTTAAATACTTTTGGCCAGAATTCTAGGTGGTGTTATGTAATTTTTATTATATCACATAATGACCAGATCTTGAACTGTCATTTAGGCATACTGCTGAATGCCAGATTTCTGCATTGTAAAAGTGTGTCTTCCTTTTGAAATTTATAAATAATTTATGAATTCATGTAAAATTTCTTTCTTCAACATCATTTTACTCAACAGTTTTATATCCTCAATGAGCCAGTTACTACACTGGAGATGGTAAAAGTATTACTCTGCCATAAAGAATGATAAGTTTGAGTCATTTATACTCAAACAGATATACCTTTAGGACATACTCATAAGTGAAATAAATAGGTCCTAGATCTGTAAATATCATATCTTTCTCTGGTATGAGAAATTAATTATATAAATGAGCTCTAGAATATAAGGTGGATATTGTGAAATAGAAAATATTCAAGGGGATGTAACAAGGGGAAGAAAAAATATGATGGTAATTAAAAAAAAGAAACAAATTTATGTATATGGGGGCAGGGGTCGTAGGGTGGGTGGGGGATGGGAAACATGAGAATTAAATTGTGTCATATACTGGTACAAATTCTCAAAAAATTTTGCCTCGTTTTCTTTTCTAAAATCTAATATAATTTATTATTTAACTATCTCGAATTCCTCTTGTAGTAATCCCCATGCAGACTCTCTGTTCTGGGCATTATAAGTGTTTCCCTATGATTTGGAAGTTTCCCTATGATTTGGAAGCAATAATCAGGGACAAGATTGTATAAAGTCTTGAAATGCATGGTAAAACTTCGGAGTTTTTTAATTTGATGCATCGTATTACCTAAAAACCATCACACTTAAGAAGGAATAAGGTCTGTTTCATTTATCACTTCTCTCTTTATAAAGAATATAGCAGTAGATAAGTGAAATCAATAGATCACAGATAGACAATTTCCGGATCTTCTCTCTGGCATGAACACCTGTAGATGCAAATGAGTTCTAGAAAGTAGGACAGCTTTTATAGAATGGAATATTTCTATAGGAAACTTGGTGTGGGAATGGGATGAGGGGAAGGAATAAATATGATACAGAAAGAAAATAAAAGAGCATGTATAAGGGGGGAGGAGGGGGGAGTGGGTAGGGATATGGGTAAAAATGAGAATTAACTTGTGGCATATACTGGTACAAATTTCCCAATGTTATATGTGATTTTGAGATGTATATA
>PVIC010036650.1:0-18482 GCA_004025085.1 Thryonomys swinderianus
CAGAGGAAGTGCAGGGGCTACGAGGTGTGCTGTAGCGATTCCCTCCATAAAGAACATTCTCTGGACAGCACCTGGACTCAGGTTAATTCATGACTTCCATGGTGAGCTGGTAACACCACCGACAGAAAGGTTGGAAGAGATGATACGCTGGCACATTGGAGAGATGGTGAGCTGTGATTTGAATGACAGAGTGGCACTCACTGCTCCGTCTATGTGTTTCCCATTGCTGTAGCCCAGTACTCAAGGCTGGTAATGTGGACAGCGAGCTAGTCATCAGCTGATGTTTCGGATACTGAAAATCCAGCCTGGTGCTGGCTCCAGTGAGGACCCAGCCTCACATCGTGGGGTTGGATCCCAGTAGGAGTGTCTGTGAGGGGGGAGGTCACATAAAGAGGTACAAAGCGGAGAGCACAGGCAGGGCTGGGCTTCCTCTCTCACAATTTGTAGGAGAACGAAGGAGCATCCAAGAACCGCCTCCACCGCTTCTGAGTGGGATGACTTGTCCGCCTCACTGGGCCTCACTTCCTGAAGGTCCTATCACCTCACACAGGGCCTCACACAGGCCAAGCGTCCTGCGTGTCAGCCCTCGGCCTGGGTCTCCTCCAGGCCAGAGCATCTCTGGGAGTTTCCCCACTCCTTCAAATACAGTTGTTTGAAGTTGGTCTTCAGGCTTTGCCACCTTGTGTCAAAATAGGCCTGTCATAAAATGGTGTCGTATATACCTTAAAGACAATTTCACAAAGAGCCTAGTTCTTATTTCTTAATTCTAGGCAAGCCGAAAAATGGTTTAAATAATCACTTGCTCTTCTGCTCTTATCTCTGAGAAGTAAAATGTCTCATAATATATAACTGAATAAACTTATTTGAAAATGGCATCAACAGATTTAGTTAAATTTATTAAAACAGCTCCTAGTTTTATATCAAAAAAGTGTCTTTTCAAACACTTTTAATACACTAAAAGCACAGCAAAGGGTAGCCCATAAAGTATATATAACTTCCTCAGTCTTGAAAATTCAACAATCTTGTATTTGAATAGATTTAAGCACATCTAGGGCCGAAATTTAATTCAGTGGTTCCGGCATCTGCCTTGTAAACAGAAGGTTCCAAGTTTGATCTTTGGTACCACATATTACAATGCCAGGCATGGTGGCTCATGCCCATAACCCCAGCACTCAGGAGGCAGAGGGAGAAGGATTGCTGTGAGTTCGAGGCTAGCCTGAGTTACATACATAGTGAGCTCAGGGCCAGCCTGAACTGCAAAGTGAGACCCTCTCTCAAAAAACAATTAAATTAAATTAAGCACATCTAAATCTTTACTACTGTTGATTTTGTGGTATGCAAATGTCAGATAGTTTTCAGAGAGTTCCTCTTGCTTATGCTATCATGATACTTAATAACAAGTAAAGTTATCTGAAAAGATACAAATAATTTCAAATGGTTTAAATTCCCTCTCCACATGTGACAGACAAGCCCAGCTGTGGTACTCCGTATTCACACAGCTGACTGGTACTTGAATTTGTCTCTGGTAAGGTGAGCATGGAGTCTGTGTTTCACTTTCCATTTCTGATGATGGGCTGGTCAGATGTGCCCTCTAGTCCCTAACCATCCCACCAGTCTTCCTCATGTTTCCTCTATCATTACTGCTCCTCTCTTTGTCCAGTGTAAGGAATACTTGTCAGGATTTCTCCATTTGAAATTGCTGCTTGGAAAGAGTTATTTTAGCCCCACAGAATTAATACCTCCCTATCAAGATGGAGGCTTTTTGCCAAAATCTGTTCAGGCAATATTGCCCTCCAGAACTGGCCAATGCTTGGGAACTGTGTTCTTGCTGTCTGTGACCTTGCTGTAGACTTGATCAAATAAAGTAGGCAGGTGCAAGTTATAGGAGTTACTGATTATTTATGGCTTTTAGATACTTTGTGGGTTTAGTGGTGAGAAAAGTTTTATTCCACTCACATGAACAAAACCCAACCAACTGTCTGAGCTGATTAAATTCAATTGTTGCATGAGCACATGGCAGGCAGGGGGAAAATTATGAAATCTCAGTGCCCGTGCCATGGCAACTGGGCAAACAGCTCACAAGAAGAATGTGTAGAATAGGAAATAGCAATATTTCTCTTTGTGTTTTCCTCCTGACAGTTTTATCCTCACATCTGCCTGGAGTCCACTGCAGGGCAGTGGTCCTGGGGGTGCTGCCCTGTCTCTCTGGCATCCACCACATCTCCCGTTTGCTTTGTAAACTGCCAGGAAGGTACTGTGCAGTCCACTTAAATTTCAAGGACACAGACAAGGAAAGTTTAACTTACAAGCAGCTGAAGATGGGTTAAAAAGCAGTAATGCAGGCAAAGTGTCTGCGATCAGCCATTTAGGTGAATCTAATGTGGTCATTATGGCTTTTCTTTATTGAGATCATTCTGTGTCAAAGGTATTACACAGGTCAGGGATCTAGGTTCAGGAGCCTTTGACCTAAAAGGACAAGCTGAAAAGTCCACACAAACATAGGTCTAATGAGTTGTGTGAATCTCTGTTTTAGGAAGAAAAATTGAACAGTTAAGATGTTTTCCCCCGCAATTTCCCAGAAACAAATATTAGATGCGGTTATTTGAAAATAAATTTTTTTTTGCTTTGAACCCCCAGTGGGTGAACCCAGTGAAATTTTCTCTTGGCTGCTCTCTTCTCTGCATTGGATCTTCCCTCCTTTGATTCCATGTTCCCTGGGGAGGTAGACCAGGACCCTAGTGGTCTGGAAGTAGAGGAAACAGGATTCCCTACCGGGCATCACTCCAGGACCATGGACAGCAGCACACTAGGTGCTGGGGGGCATGAGCACTAACGCAGATTCACATCAATCATTGTCTGTTTTCAATTTTGCCCACCCCTGGCTATTAGCTGCTGGGAGCCTCTTTTTTTTTTTTTTTAAAAGCTTTTTCCTAGTAAATAGGCACACATGTTCATGTTTGAATATATATATGGATATTTGTGTAGTAAATCGAAGTCTCTGCTCTGTCAACTACTGTCAATTTCAGAAAATCACCAGACATGTTCATTAACTTTCTTGTCTTTATAATACAAATAACAGCATTCAATTTATTGTGATAATTATTGTGATATAATTCACGAGTGGGCTTTGACAAATGTCTGAAATAGAGCAAGTGTTACTATGTTTATGTGTGCACAGGATTCTGGCTTGCTGCACAATACATTTGAGATAGTCTGTCTTTTAGACTCTAGATCTTTTGCTAGCCCATGTCCATGGAAGGAAACTCCCTCTTATTAGAGAAAGGCATAGAATCCTTTACATTAAAAATAGCAAACACTGAAAAAACACATACCTGGAATTATGGGACACCCTTAGTTTATCTTTCTCATTTCCAGTGGGTGAGGGAAGTTTATTTTCTCACAGTGCTAAAGAATAGAAGTCTAAGATTATGGTGCTTTCATGGTTGGGTTCTGGTGAGGGACCTCTTCTGGGGTGTGACTGCCTGTCTTCTTCTTGTATCCTGATGAGGGAAAGAGGAAGAGGAGAAAAGAAGATTATCTATTTGTCTGTCTATCTATTATCTATCTATCTATCTATCTATCTATCTATCTATCTATCTATCTATCTATCATTTACCTTTCATGAGGACCCCACTCTTATGACCTAATCACCTTCCAAGACCCATCATTTGGGGATGAAGTCCCAACTTATGAGTCTGAGTATACACAAGCATTTAAACTGTAACATGTAAACTTCCAAGACACAAAGTGTTATGACTTAAGCAGCTCAGTTTCATCCTAGCTGGAGCATGACTGAAGAAAAACTGAGAGATGTGAGTCTGGCATGAGTTACAGTTGGCACTTTCAGGGTAGAGCTCGTCCTTAAGAGCTGATGGAGCTCTCTGGAGGAGTGTGTGGGGATCTCCCTCGGATGGGCTGCAGCTCTCCTGATCCTCAGCGGCACGTGGGATCCTGTGGCCTGCCACCCACCGAAGCAAATGGAGCTCAGTGGGGCAGGGCATTGGCTTTCAATCTTTCCTCACAATAGGGCTTTCTGCTGCTTAGATCCTGGCACTAGACGCTTGGGCCTGTGCCTCTACTTTGACTGCCTGCCCCTACTTCAGGATTCACACTGGGATTTTGTCTCCCTGATACTTTCTTTCTGGCCTCTAGAAACAAGCCTGCTGGATTCACCTCCATTTGCTTTCCTCTATAAGAAACTCCATTCAATCCTGCCAGTCTAGGTGGCATCTAGTTTGGGAATGGGAGAGAAGCGAGGAGATCGCGAGTCTTGATTTGATCTATTGTGTGTGTGTGTGTGTGTGTGTGTGTGTGTGTATGTGTAAGACTGGGAGGGGCCTTATTTCTTGTGGTGTTTTATGCTATTTTCTGGCTTTCCCAGGATGTCAGAATTTAATCTGGGATTTTCAGTAACAACAGAGACCCTATTTCTTCTGTACTTTTCCCTCTATCTACAGAGCAAATTTCCTTGGTTATCAGCCAGTCAATCAATAAAATCAGCCCATGACTACATGTTTGTTGAGTGCCCTTTATGTTTTTGATTTGGTTTCTATTTATCTACATTATCTTTCTCTCTTTATTCCCTTGCTTAAGCACTATTTGCTGTTGGAGCTTTGCTGCTTCTGTCCTCCCATCCTTCACACTCAGCCTGTTCCTGGCCTGGTCTGCTCATGGTACTAGCCAGACAATCTCACTTTCATTGCACAGGCAGGCTGTGTTCCCCTGAGGCATTACCGTGCTGTAAACTCTGAGGGGAGGACTCTGCCTTAGTCACTGACATGTCTATTCTCAGCACCAGGATAGTGGTGAATAGTGTGAATAATGAGAGATCAATGAATATTAGTTCACACACATTAGAGCGAGATCACAAACTCCTCGAGATCTGTAAGCATAACTTGTTTAACTTTGTCACTGCCAAACTAGGCATCTTCTGCAGGCATTCAAAAATGTAGTTTTGGTAATCATAATGAAATTAATGAGTTAATTTGTATCTTGAGTGGCTAAAACATAATTACATATCTTGGCAATTAATGTTATAATTATTGTTATAAGAATTTTGAGGAGAGTGAAGAATGATCATCTTTGAATAGTTCTATATAACTTAGGAAGTGTTCTAACTGTGTTATTTAACTTTAGGTTTACCTAGGAAGGGATATTACTATTATCATCTTACAAGTGAAAGAGTGGGGGTCATGGCAGTAAATGCTATAGAGTAGGAACAAAGATATGAACCTTGACCTTCTGATTCAGTGCAAAATGCACTCTAACTGCTTGTGGCTCCTTTCCATCCACTGGTACAGTTCCTTGGATTCTGCTACTCGGGATATGATAGTAGTAGAGGCCACCAGGTAACTGATAACTTGACCGTGGGCATGAGTGTATTTTCTGTTCTTGGATGTGACATGTCTCAAGACCATCGAGAATTTCTCTGCCTTAAGTGAGTGACACTGTTGAAATCTTGTCTGTCTTCTGTAGTTGTGGCTGGTGTGGAAGATCTTTAGGGGCAGACTGATCTCAGATCTGTTTAAGTGGGGCTGATCCATCTGCACATCTGTTATGAGTAAGGATACACTATGGACAGAGGAAAGAGGCAGGAGGTGGGCCTATGGGCACCAGAAGTTAAGAAACACCTGACTTCTGGACACTTCATGGTAGAGGCAGAAGGGCACTCCTTGCTTGTCTCACAAGTGAAGGGATCTGCTTTGGGATTCTGATTGTACTCACCACTACAAAAGCAGCTAGAGTGCTTGTTTCATAAAACATTGCTAGCAGTGTCCATCTATTGTTCTTTGGCAAGACACTGTTTTTATCACATATTCTTGGTAATATTACAAAATTTTATAACTCATTATTCGTTTCAGAAGAATCAGTAAGATACACTGGATATATGTGCATCTAAATGTATGTAAGTATTTTCAGTTTTTCTAGATTAAGGTTCTCAGTGAAGTGTGATTTTGCTTCTTGGACAGGACTGGCACTGTCTAGGGACATTTGGTTGTAACAGATATAGAGGTGTCACTATTATTATCTACTGGGGGAATATCATGTGCTCCTCAGTGCCTCCCAGTGCAGGGTGACCCCCAACAAAGAATAATGTATCACTCAATGTCAACATTGCTAAAGTTTAGAAGCCCTTTTCTATTGATCTTATTTTAACATCTCATTGTTTTGTTCATTAAATAAATGTTCTTAATTTGATCATGATGGATTATCCCTAACTATTCCACTCCCTTTATCTGAAAAATAAGACATCCTGGTCATGATCCTGTACATGGACACCTGAGAGGTAGGCAAAAGAAGGACTGGTCAGGGGCCTTGTGACTTGAGGAATGATGTGGCGGTGAGTCCTTGGGTTTTCTTGTGCTTCTCATGCATTCCAGAAGGTGCACAGGGCAGGACAGAAACCTCTACCATAGGGCCAGGAGCAAGACTAACAAGAGATACTCAAGGATGTCAGTTACCCTTAGCCAAAGACTGCAGAGGGGTAGCCCACCAATCGGAAGCCTTGCATCAGCAAACTTTCCTTCCTCCCTGACACGCCAACAAATTCTTATAGACAGTATATCTTTTGCCTTGTCCTAATTCCAACTGTCTTACACAATGGGGAGGATGCAGGGCTGCAGGTTGGCTTGGTGTCATCACTGGGCCTGATAGAACTAACTTCCCAGCTCTTGGTGAGAAGTACTGATACTTCTATTCCCTGTTGGAAGGTGTCCCTGAGGTCAGGAGGAGACGTAACCTTAGGGTGTTGTCACTCTGTACTTCCCCTCCCCATGGGAACTCTGGTTGTCAGAGAGGAGTGGTGGGTGTCAGCACTGTACTTTTTCCAAGGTGAGGTCACAAGAACGGGGGAACTGAACACCTTTCAGGCATTATCAATAGGAGATGTGGAGGTGGAGTTCAGTGCAAGGCTCACCACACACCCACTTGGCCCTTGTGATGCACGGCCGTTGGCAACTGCACAAACTCCAGAAGATTTAATGGGATCCAGGGCCATGAAATAATATCCAAAATATTCAGGGTACAGCAGAAACCTATGAAAATCACAATGTCCACAAGAAAAAAGGCAATCAATAGACATCAATATTGAGATGAATTAGATGTTTAAAAGACCAGATGAATTTTTAAGCAAGCATCATAAAAATGTTTCAACAAAGAAATAAAAATTCTCTAGACACAAAAGAAAACATAGGAAACCTTTCCAAAGTAATAGAAGTTATTTAATAAGAAGCGAATGGAATAGAATTGAAAAATGCAATCACAAAAAAAAACAACAACAAACTTGCTGAGTGAGATCGACAGCATAGTGGAAGTGACAGAGGACAGAATACTGAACTTGAGGGTGAGTCTAAATAAAACTAGATAAAATAGGTCAATGACAGAAGAGCTAACACTCCTGTTGTTTGGCTCCCAGAAAGAGAGGTGAGGACTGAACAAGTATTCGGAGAAATAGCTGCTAACAACTCCCCAAATGTGGCAGAAGTCAACAAATCATAAATTAGATATTCTCTCACAAATGCATAGGAAATATCATAAGCCATTGAAAACGAAAGAGAAAGTGAAGTCTCAAAGGCAGCCAGAGAGAAATGAGGCATTACATGTTGGAATGAAGATCTGAGGAACTCAAGATCCCTTATCAACACAGGGAAGGGAAGAACACTGGCGTGGAGTGTTGCAGCTAGTGGGAGAAAACAGTTGTGAACCTTGAATTCCATATCCCCAAATCTCCCCCTGCAAACACCTTTTTAAAGTACAGGCAAAATGGAGACATCATCTTTAGGAACTCTGGCAGTGCTCATCCCTAGGAAGCCTGTTCTTGGAGAATTGTTGAAGGAAATTCTCCAAAGAGAAAGAAAATGGCAACAAAAGAAGGTGGGAAACTCATCAAAGGAAAGAAGATTATAGCAAATGAAAAAGAAGGTAAATATAATGTATTACCTTTCAGAGTTTATCAAATCATACTTTATTGTTGAAATAAAAGCTATAAGGCAATGTGGATTTTTGTCCTTAATATGTAGCAGAAACAACATTTAAAGAGACTTAAATCGAAGTTAAATTTCAATTCTTCACTGCATTTGTTGAAACCAGCAGAATGTGGTACATTATGTATGCATACCATAATTCCTACAAACAACAAAAGTACACAAAATGAACTATAAATACTAGGAATACATTGAAATGAGCTTCTAAAAACTATTCAAGTCACCTCTAGGAAAGCAAGTAAAGAGAGCCAGGAGAAAGAAGCAGCAGGAAAAACAACAACAACAACAATGGTGTTTATACACCACAGTTTACAGTCAGATTGGCAGGTATATTATAAAAAAGCATGATCCAGTAAGAATCTGTCTCTAAGAAACTTACATTAAACATGGTGGCATAGGTAGAAGTAAAAGGATGTCAATTTCTTTTGCAAAACTAAACACATGCTTAGAAAGCAGTTACATCCTTTAGAAAAATAACTTTCACGTTCTCATGTTCATGCAAAAAATCTGTATGCAGAGCTTCAGGGTGGCATTGTCTATACCAGTGAAAACTGGAAACAAACACAGGGTCCTTCAGCAGGGACTTGTCCTGAGTGGAAAAAGTCAATCTTCATGGGCCACACAGACCTAAGTTGTTCACAGAGTGCTTTGAAGTGACAAAAATACGGAGATGGAAGACAGGACTGTGACGGTCAGTGGGAAGGAGAAGGAGGTACCTGAGGCTCTGACCTAAAAGCCTGGGAATCCTGGTGAGAGAACTATCCCGTGTCTTGATGGGGCTAGTGGTCACCCGAGTGTCATGCAATTTCACACAGAAACATGAGTGATGTAGAGATGGTGGGGCTCAGAGGAGACTGGCTGAGACGTCCACCCTCTTTCCTGGCCGTGATCTGAATCCAAGCTGTATGTGATGTTACCACTGGGAGGAACCTGATGAGGTTTACAGAGTGTCTCTGTAACAGACTTTGTAATTGTGTGTGTGCGTGTGTGTATAAAATATATTATATATAATATATATGAACTACTAGAATATAACTAGAATATATATATTCTCTATATATTATATATAGAATTATATATAGAATATATATTATATTATATATATTATATACAGAATATATATTCTATAATGACTTTAATTTAAAAATTTTAAAAAAGAAGTGGTCATGAAAACAAATTCTTGGTTTCTTGTACTAAAAATATCTCCAAGCCTATGTTTGGCTCTCTCTCCATTTCTTCCTACCTGCACCCTGAGACCAGGGACAGTTACTGGCTGGGTACTGCTCTGGTGCCCAGTGAGATCTTATCTGGTACTGTGCCTCTATTAACAGGCCGATTTCTTCCAGGGGCAGAGGTGGTGATGGCTTCTTAGCCCTGTACTAAGGGAATCTTCAGGCTTCCCAAATGATTGGGAGTCACGTGTACATATACGCTCAAAAGAAATCCCCAAATGGAATTAGTCTCATTAAAATTGGTATGTTCATAAAATCTCTAACACAAACCTAGAATCTCTCTCAGTTGGTGTGTGTTTGCAAGGGTCTGGGCAGCCAGCCTGGCACTGCTTTATTACAGTAGGTTCTGGAATAGTCCAGCAATCGATTGTTCTATTACAAATTTAAATTTTTAAAATCTTGGCAGAGAAAGTGGTGAGACAACTTTGCAGTGCAAAACCTGTGGGGAGTTTGACTAGCTTTGAAAATAATGCGGTTTGATTTTTAAGGTCTTCATCAACTTAACAGGAGGCGGAATGTCATTGTGGGGCTTTTAAGGAACTAATAATTAAGAACCTTGGGATCTCATTCCAGTTGGACACTAGCTGAACATCCTTAGGCACAGCTCTCACCTCTCTGGCTGTGAAGAAAATTCTAGTGTCCAGTGAGCTCCTTTACTCTTTAATACCTTGAGATTTTCTTCTATTAATCACTCTCAGCTTGACCTATCCCTATCCTGGCCAAATAAGAAAAAATTCCAGTAATCATAGTTTTGTTATTTTTGTCAATATCCTTCCACTAGCATAATCATACTTTTTTTTTTCCTTTTTTTGAGACTGGGTCTCGCTTTGTAGTTAAGGGTGGCCCTGAGCTCACTATGTAGCCCAGGCAAGCCTTAAACTCACCAGTCCTCCAGTCTCTGCCCCCCGAGTGCTGGGATTACAGGCGTGAACCACCTCGCCCGGCCATAATCATACTTTTGTGTATGGTAAAGACTTCTAGGTACAAAACAAACTAACCCTCTCTGACACAGGTTCTATATATCTACCTTTAAGAGTTTTCTTACCTTCTAGGTGCTATGAGTTGAAATAAATGTGTAACATTTATTAAAAAAAACTTCAATCAATGTATTTCTTTTGCTTTCCTTAAGCAATTAGGTTCAGGGAATGTGGCTAGTTTATGTACTTTCCCTTCCCAGTAATTCTGGGACTAAGCAATAGAGTTTGAGCACATCTATTAAGTGTTTACAATAAAAGGTATCAGGACATTCTACATGACCCAGAAAGTAAAAAATGAAACAGAGAGTTCTTGAGGGGCTTTTTTTCTGTTCACATCACCTGCAAATCCACTGGGTTCTTGAGCCTGTGAGGTAGGTGAGTGTCTGGCCAGATCCTCCCCCTTCCCCGGTACCAGATTGGAGCTTCTTCTGGAGAAAGTCGAGGAAATTTCCATGCCTCTCTGATCTCTCAGGCTTCAGCATCCTCATTTTCCTCTGCAGAGGCTCTCAGCCCCTGAGAATCAGGGTCTCATTGGCCTTTCCGTTCTCCACCAATGGGATAGCTGATGACTGCCCTGTCCCTTTTCTGTTGTTTTGTGGCTTTGACAGAGCTTGGGTTCTTGGCTCACTGGGCCAGCCAACACTCAAAGTCCTTCAGCTATGGTCAAGACTGATTCATGAGGCTGGCTTGTTACAGAGTGTTGCTGAGCTGCTTCATCTACAACCTCCACGTGAAGGCTGCCAGGTGACAGTGGGTTGAGGATAGAACGTAGAGAACTGAGAACTGTGTGATGTGGCTTCTATGTGGTCTGTGCTCTCTGTCCTTGAGATTGGTTGTCCCCTAAGTGGTTATCCCCTAAAAGTTGTCCCCTCCTGCCTCTCTGGGTGTTTTTGCTTAGGCACCTCTCTCTGTCTCTGTCTTTCTCCCCCCACCCCTCCCTTTTCTTTCTCACTCTCTGTTTCTCTCTGCTCCATCTGGTAATTTCAATATTGTTGAGAACAAATCAAGTTGTTTTCTCCAGATTGATCTTGAATTTTCTCTATTATTTTACTGCCTGGTTCTGGTACCCTATAACTTGAAGCATCAGAAAGTTGTGCTGTAGTTTGCGAATAGTTGTCAGTCTATCAAAGACAGATTGCCTTAACCAGGGCATTCATGGTGCTACTTGTTATTTTGCAAAGGAGGATACTTCCATCTTCATTTGAGCTCTGTCCTGTGAATACTTTGTCCAATGTTATGTGAAAACTTGCGTGCATTGACAGATGGCTTCCAGCCTGCCACTCGTGTCTGTGACAACCAGCAGCCATGGGCCTGTCCTGGGTATAAAGTTCACTCGGGTCATAGCCCTATACCTTCTTCCTAGAGACTGTGTTCCTGCATTAGGAGTGAATTCAGAAACATAGTCTGCATCTTATCTCAAAAACTTCTTATAGTTACCTGAAGTTTCATATACACATGCATTTTTTTCCCTTATAGGATACAGAAGTGTAGAGACAGAGACAGAGATAGAGATAGGGATTCCCAACCGATTCAACGCTGTCCTGCTTCTACAATGCCTGAGCACCAGTCCTCATGTAAAGCTCATAGTTCTAAAAGTGAACTGTAGCTCAAAGCATAGTTTTACTCTTTTCCTGAGTAGGAAAGTTTCTAATTAGTGTTTCAGCCTTTCTGTGAAAATGTGACAGACACAAACAGGGGTAAAAAAAAAAAAACTACAGGAAAAGAAAAAAAAAACCCAACAACCTTCAACTGATTTGCAGAGAGGTCAGGCAGGAGGGGCAGAGCTTCGGGGAGCAGTGAGGACACACAAGAGTGAGTGGTCCTGGTGGCTGCCTATTGCGTCCAACAGGTAAGGAGCAGTTGATGGGCTTGGTCGAAGCAAGGATCATGTAACTCGGAATGTTGCTTTCCCTATAAAAATAATCCCAGAAACATGCTTTTTCAAGTTCCCACACTGAAAAAAAAAATTCAGGAGAAGCAATTTATAAAAAAAAGAAATCTCTTTCAGTGCTCCAAAGCACTGTTTTTTTTTAAAAGTAATTTATACTAAGCCCTTTAGAATGTCATATTGGTCTTTTATTAGTAACCTTGACAATATGATTAGACTCCAAAAAATGTCTACTTGTTAGTGAATAGCTTTCATTCTCTAAACTTTAAAGAGGCTACTCAGCTATGACCAAAGAAGGCTTTATTTTTAATTTTTTTGTAACAAAAAGCACAGATGGTAATAAAATATATGTTTAGATCAAGCATCCAAATAAACGTATCTGTTAACAGTTAAATAAATGTGGTAATATTATAGATTTATTTTAACACACTATTTAATGCTATAATTTGGGAAGAACTTTAACTTCCCATTTACCAAATTGAATTTGACTTTAAATTATAATTACAGACATGATTTTGTTAAAATATGGAATAAGTGTTTGTCCTCTTAAATGTTATTTCCTCTATTTTACATGTGGAATCCCATTTGCATTTTGTTGCTGCTACAAATAGTATAAAGATAAGTTGATAGAGTTAAAATAATTGAGACAAATCTTTACTTATTTTCTGCAAAAAGAATACAATAAAATTACTAGCTGTATTAATTGAAATGCATTTTAACAACACTGAGCCCGAAGGGGAAAACAAAACAAAAACTAAAAAAAAAATAAAATAAAATATAAAAGCCAAAGCAAACAAACAAAAAGCCCACGGAAAATCCCCCAAACAGCACACCAACAAACAGAAACCAAAAACTCCAACTTTAACCTTCCTGGAATGACCTGGTTGGGTTGCTAAAAAGTCCGTTTTTCAGGGCCCCTCCTACTCTCTTCACTGCCCATATGTTATTTAAATGCTGATGATCTTGCTCGTGGTAATTTCAATGAGCCACTGCAGACATATAATGCTTCCTCTTTTAATAGGTGCAAAGTGAGTTATTGTCACAAAGCAGATATGAAAAAGGATGTGAAAAGAGTCTTGCCTAATCTCTGTAATGCGGGCTTGTGAGGGTGCTAACATGGTCACCTGAATTATGCATGTCTATTGTGTTCAGATATCATAAATCGGTGCATGAATACCCTCCAAATCATTTTCAGTTCGTGAACATTTATATACAGAGCTCTTGAGCACTGCAAAGACAATTAGTCATATTTGTATGCCGGAATTAATTGAGAGTGAGAAGCGGGAGGCAGAACGAGAGAACAAAGAATGCTTTTTGTCAGTTCTTCCAACTGACAGGGATAATTAGATATATGAAATTGAAATTCCTCAGCAGGGGGTTTCTGTTGACAATGAATTTCCTTTTGATTCCATTCTGTTATTCTTTTATGCTGTCATCTGTGGCAATTTGTTATTCAGCTTGAAGCTTAAAAAAGCAAAGCATTCCGCTTTTATGAGTAGATGATGTCAGTTTGTACACTGCTGGGAAATAGATATTAAATGTAATCTTTAAACTAAAAAAAAAAAAGACAAGAAAAGAAATAAAATAAAACCAGTTAAAGAGACAGTGTGCTGTTTACCAGCCCGCAGGAAGAAACTTCCCAAGACACAGCTGGAACTTGCTCGGTGTAGAAGTCGCCTGCCCCGCTCTTCCCGGTTGGTGATGGTCTGAGTCCTTCTCCCAGGAGGCTTTGATCAGTGCTGGGAGAAGCCAGCGTGGCCCAGGATGGGAGCTGCCGCTGTAAGACACTACTGTTATCTTGCTTAATCTCATTTCATTTGCCACTCTGTTTTAGCTTCACCGGCACCAAACACATTATTCACAGATTGCTTCTATTTTTTGCTTCCTTCCAAATCAAACGCTGTGGATATAACATATTCTTAGGGCAGGAATTGAAAGAACCCCTTAGGTCAACACCTAAAAATACGGTCTGCACCTACTAATTTATCCAGGTTTATGGGTAGATTTGACTCAGAATATTACACATTAGACTTCGAGATAATGCCTATGTAGCTGGATGCTCACTAACTCCGTGGGTCTTCCCTCCAGCCCTTAGCGCTGGTGTGCCAAGGCTGTGGTTCACAGCTCATTCCTCTACCTCCAGCAACGCTTGTGGATTGCAAGGAAGATGTTCACTTGCTCTAGCCTTTTCTCCCTCATCCATAAATAGAGAACATTTGACTAGCTAACACTTACTTTTTCTACAGGGGCCTAGCCCAATGCCTGGCCTCTAGGAGAAAGCCTAAAACGTTGGCCTGGTACCTTCCTAAGAGATATTACTAGCCCTCTCAGTCTTCACCTATATCATCTCTTTTGCTGTATCACCTTCGCACCTGCACTCCGTCAGGGCTGAGTATTAAGGATTTACATGGGAGGGACTATGTCTGGGTCTGGGGAGGGGCTGAGGGCAACACAGCTGGTCCTCACAGAGCTAAGTCCAGCCCTCTGCTTCTCAAAGCGCATCCTCTGCAGGTGCGCACCGAGCAGCAGCAGAACGAATTTCAACGCAGTATCTTGAACCCACATCAGGTCTAAATAATCAGACTATTTAGGGTGGTCCTGGAATACGGGGCTCCCCAAGTATCCCAAGGTTACCTCCTGGATGGGGTCTCCGTGAGGGGAGCTCCTGGAACATCCCAGTGTGCATCTCCATGTCACTATCTATCTCCTCCAGGGGCGAGAACTAGGCCTCCTCCGTTTCTGACTTCCAGGTGAAACACTGAAAGCCAGAGTCGACACTTATCTGAGCACTGTGGGGTTCTGTGGGCAGAGGCCTCTTTCGGATAGTGACAGTCTGGGGACCTCTACTAGCCAGAGCTGCTGCCTCCGGCTTTGACAGGGTCTGTCAAAGCAGGTAAATTCAAGGACCTACCCAAGTGCCCAGAGTGAGAACATGGCGATCTGAGACTGTTCAGGGTCCTTTGGGGGCCAGAAAGCACTGCTTATGTTAGTGCTTAGGATTATAGCTACAGGCCGTGAGTTGGCGCACGGCACACTTTCTGGAGCATCTTCACACCCAACATATGGATTCTGGAAACACAATATGAATACTTTATTCTTGGTTTTTAAATTTTGTTTCTGGATTTTCTTCCTCTTTGCACTTTTCCATTAAGCATGTTGAACTTCCTTCTGCCTCTGTTTTTCCATTTCATCCATTCCAGTCTCCTCAGAGTTTGGAAGGTTTGTTTCCCCCCAATGAAAGTTCCCTAATCAAAATCAGCATCCTGGAGAGTGAATCAAAAGGAGCAACAACACAAAAATCTAATTTTCGTCAAAAACAAAAATCTCATGAGGGGTTGGCCAACACTGTGTTCCAACTTACCACTGTGCCTGTAAATATACCATGTACAGCCTCTCCAAATGAGACAATATTAAGTTCAAAGGGCCATATTTAACTAAGGAAACATTATATGCAAATTTAAGGAGAGGAGGCCAAGAAAAGGAAAAGGTCACCCATTGATTTAAGAAATAGGACAGAGAGGCTGGCGGAATCCATATCTTCTAGAAAAATATTCAGAGAATTTAAGGCAAAACAAAAGCTATATTTCTCGGTCTGAATTCCATTGAATATCAGTGTTTACCCTTGTTCCCATTAAGAAGCTCACTAAAGTGCTGAATTAGAATCATCTTTCCATAGAAGTGTGGTTTTGTTGTGTTTCTTACTCTCAAAAGCTAGGCTGCAGAAATGTGGACAGGTAGAAGGCCTTGGTGTTGAGAAATTAGTGCTCATTTCTGGATGGAAGTCTCATCACTGGGAGGCAAATGAGTCCTGTCACCCAGTGGCTTGACCAGGCTGGAAGTGGCACCACAGATGCCCAGCAGGAAGCACTCATGACAGATTCCGTTACAAGCAGTCTATCCAGAGTGGATCTAGTCAAATATCCTAAGAAATCGCTTTTGGAGGTAAGCATCCTTCTGAAAACCCACCTGGAAAGGCAGGACAGTTTAAGTCAAAGGGCCTGTGCCAGCATTTGGATGATACAGTTGCTGCTGGCTGTTCAACAGTTGCCAGATCTGTCCTGTGACCTCCAGACCCTTGAGATGAGAGCAACATTGAAGAGATAAGGTCTGAGCCATGGATAGGCCAATCAACCACTCTAAAACAATTGGGATTATTTGCTTAGAAGAGAAGCTCAATAATGACTAATGGTAGTCTCATAAATTATGGAGAACAGTGTTAGAAATAGCTGTTTGCAATAGAACAGGAAAAGTTTTATTGAAATTGCAGCAAGACTTAGTGGTTGGCTCAGTGGTACCAGTACCTGCCTCACAAGTGCAAAGTCCCTGGTTCGATCCCTGGTAACCACATACAACAATACTGCGTGTGGTGGCCACGCCCACTGGCCATCAGTACCTTATACCACAAATGCTGGGTTTGGTGGCTCACGCCTGTAATCCCAGCACTTGGGAGGCAGAGGCAGGAGGATTGCTGAGTTCCAGGTTTGCCTGGGCAACATAGTGAGCTGAGGGCCAGCCTGAACTACAAAGCGAGACCCTGTCTCAAAAAAAAAAAATTGCAGCAAGGAAAAGTATGTTTGGGATTTTGTGGCAGCAAGGCTTATTCATATCAGAGAGATTGCTGGGATGGCCCAGAAACTGAGCACAGTAGGATGACCCAGGTGGAGACAGGATGTGCGTTCGGGGTCCTATCCTGGTGGCCAAGACAAACCAAGACAAATGTGCCTATACAGGCAAACCTGGCAGATCATGAAGGCTGCAACATCAACATCACGTTCAAAGGAATTCTGCAGTAAGAGAATAAAGTTTAAAGTGGCACAGGGCTTCCTGAAGGAGCTAATATTTAGGGAAAGTGGGGTAGGTTGGAATGAAACCATTAAAGAGGTTGAATATGGGCAGAAACCAACTGGTTGGAGCAGTGAATTTGAAATAATGCCTGCTGGGGTGGCTTGAATTCAGTGGTCAGTTCCAGTCAGCAGCAGGGTCCGTGATACTGACCAGCAGTAGGCACCATCGTTTGAGTGTCTTCTATAGGAAAGGTATTGCTAAAAATTCTCGTACATTACCTAATGTTAGTAATAAACACCCAAGACAGTATTACCTCTTATTAATACTGAGAGAAATATTTTATGTTTCTAGAGGGGAACATGGCAAACAGAAGAGGTAAAATTATTTCCTCAATTGAGACAGCTCCTTGGAGCTTTTCGTCCAACAGGCCTAAGGTTAAGACCTATGCTACAATCCAAAAGACACATGATTTCAGCTGTGTGTGTCAGATGAGGCTGGTGATTCTGAATTTGAACTTGAAAGGCACACAGTGAGGGTGATGTCAGGCATGGGGGAACTTCTGGGCTTAGACTCAGAGGTAGCATGCTAAGAACTGGGGTGCTGTGGGTCTCGGCAGCCAATGAGGCTGAAGCCACATCAGTAGAACTTGCTTTTAACATCAGAACTACTAAAAAAAACTAAATCAAATGTATCACCTTCTTGGGGAGGGCAGGCAGATAGGGTCTGGGGGGCTGAAAGGAATTTGTCACAAGTTTTCCAACATAAAAAAAAAAACTATAGAATTGCACCAATTGAAATGCTGGTGTTTAAATTAAAAATCATCTGTGAATTCACTAACTGGCAACATTCAATTTACTACTGGATTAAACACCAGTCTAACACATGGGTCTGACATGATTTACCTTCGGAATCTTCCTTCTTTCAAAGATAGAATAATTTCAGGAAAGTATAAGGATGTTCTTCTGCTATGGTTTTGATAGATAGTTTCCCATTCCTGTATCTTCTCCAGAAAATCCAAAGGGAAATCGATGTCCAGTTTAGCCACAGCTGCTGAGAAAGCTGGATTGGGAAGCACCGCAGAAACACTTTCCTGACGGCTACTCGAGGCTGTGGCCAAGAGGGAGTGTTGAGCAGAATCTGAGTATTAGCAATGGGTTTGTGCCGTGCCGCGCACTGTGGCTTCCTCTACAGGACAACAGAATACTAAAAACTCCGCGCCAGTTGCTGTCTCACTGGGGCGTGGAGGGCAGTGGGCGTGCTGCTGCCTTTGCAGTGCTCGGTGTCTCTGGTAACAAGAAAGCTAGTGTGAATGGAGCCATGCGAGGTCCTTGCATGTGGGTGGCAGAGCTTTTGAGCTCATGGCTAATAAAAACAGGGATCCACTTCCTTTTCTTGGCTGTCCTGCTACCGTTTCCACTGTGACCACCCAACGCCTATGGCCAGGTTATGATTTTCGCAGTTTTCTCTTAGAACAGTGCTTGCATACCCTTGAGGCCGCCTTCGTCCCCCCAGCCTGGCCGGGGACTCTTCTGCTCCGGAACAGCAGCCCTCCTAGCAAACAACTAGTCTCATCCTGCACTGCAGTTCTGATTAGAGAAGGAGCTCTTTCTCCCTTTCT
>PVIC010036651.1:0-18502 GCA_004025085.1 Thryonomys swinderianus
CAACAGCCCATTAATATTGGACGTAAACGGAGTATTCTGAAGCATATTGCTATGTGCAAAATGGGAAACAGTTTAATGTCATTCATCTGTTGTTAATTCACAAATAGAATAAGTATCCGATAGTTTTTCTACTTACAGGATTGAACAGGATATTTGAGAACTTTGAACCATGTGTTCTATGTGTTTCTTATGCATATAATGTGGAATGACAAAGTTTCAGGTTTAGGAATCTTAATTTAAATTATTTCCTACAACTTTTGTTCCCAGCTTTTATTAATAAAGATGTGATAGCAACTAAGCCACAACTTGGAACCAAGTGGAAATCTAGGGCTGTTTGTCATTGTTGTCGTTGTTGTAAAGCAACCCAACAGGTGAGTTGAATTCTGTTTGTTATACAATCTATAGAAATGAAAAATAGAGATAAGAGATACCTTTGCATTTCAACTCCCATGTCTAGTTATGAATAGCTCTTTCCCTCAGGAAATCAGCCCTAGATTCTGATGAGTTTTATTTCTAACAAGTATCAGAGGGTCATCTGACTTTCACACAGTCTCACTTTTCTAACCATTTCCCTAAAAATGGGTTTTTACTTTTAACTAACTATATTTTCCCTTTCCTATGCAAAATTAGCTTTTTCCTTCAGTAACCCAAAACAAACACCAGCAAGCGCCCCACATAAAATGCACATAAATGCAATATGATGTAACAGAGAATGAAGTATACCAACTATCATGTTTTGCATTTTTTCCAACAGTCTCTCAAACACAGCACTTTTACGCTCCTGGACACCTGGTAAGGTGTGACTCATATGTTCCCATCCTTATTATGCATCCAAAGAATCAAAAAGAAACAGGCGCTGTTCCTTGTAGAAATCATATCATTACATTTAAGTAGAAGTGAGAAAATAACATCTGTGAAAAACACATTAATACTGAATAAAATGCAGTGATGGTCTAGTATATTTTTAGAGTGGGTTCTGAAGGAAGTCCAGAAACATGGCTTAAATAACTTTAGAGGGTATTGTTTCCAAACAGTTAAGCATTTAATAAATGCTGAAATTCCCCTTCTGCCTTCTCCTGCACCCCAAAGATGTTTTTAATTGATGGGTAGATTAAAATGGAGTAGTACCATTTAAAGTTATGTGATATTTTTATTAACCTGAAATGATAGCTGATAAAGTGGGACATTATTCTGTAAAACCTAATTATGTTAACACTAAAGATTTAGCTAGGCAAGCTGAAGCCAACTACACAGGGCTGGAAATAAAAATAACCTCTATTTTCTTAACTTAGTTCCATTTTTCAGACATGTCACTTTAACTATTATTTAATTAGCGAACTACGAATTCTACAAGAAAAAAAAAATGACTAGAAAGAGAAAAAATAATTACTACCTCTCCCACAGCTGACTACACTGTGAAATGTCTTGCACGGCAAGAACGCGTCAAGTTACCATAAAGACATATAATGTACCACAGTTGTATCCTCCAGCCGCCCTGATAGTACCACATTACAGCCTGGATTTTACAAGGGACAGACATTCTAATCTAATAAAAGAAAGAAAATGGCAGAAAAATCACACACCTGAAGTCCCGTTAAGAATAGGTGATTCTTTTTGCCCCAGGCAGGCAAGAACATAATGTCATTTTTGTTCCTTTGTATTTGTGCTCAGAGGGAGGCTGCTCCTGTTGCGCAATGGTTTTGCCCTCTGCCGGTGTGAAACACTGCAAGAAAACATCCTCTAAGGAAATAGCACTGTGCTATTTACCAGTCTTGACTACCCTGTGAAGTCCTGAGTAATTGTTTTGGCTTTCGTGGTGTGATAAACACCTAGAGGCAAAGAGATTAGTGTCATCACTCTCGACCTCTTTTTCTGTCCCTTTGGAAAAATAATGCGGGGAGAGGGGCTCCGAATCCAGCATGGCAAGAATTTCAGCAATCTTTCCGTCAGTGGACGTGCAATTATGAAGACTCCAGCTAAAGATTCAGTTTATTAATAGTGTGACAAGTATTGGAGTAGTTTTACAACCACTTAAACTCGCACTTACATCCTGTGTAATTACAATTCATAATTGGGAAAGCAGTCAAACCTAAATGTGTTCTGATCAATGGTACTTGGCCTGCCAAGCATAACACATGACAGTAAGTGATTCCTAAATCCATGACTTCTACCAGAATTCCCACCAGGTTTAGGGAGGTAAAGTACAGATTCTAGCAGCAAAATAGTTTAAATTATTTTTAATTGTTGATAGGATCATCTTTGTGAACATAAAAAACATTCTATTTTTTAAAACTCAGAAAAGCTTAAAAGTGCAAAAGTGATTGCTCTCTAGCCTATAATTCAGACTTGTCCCAATTATGGAAGTTCTCATGAAATAATAAATTGTTGTCAGAGAATAAATGAGAGTGATATTCAGTGTATGGCAGCACATTTCCCGATAATCAACTACATTTATTTCATAGTGACTTTATTTCTACTTTATCTGCCAAGGCCACCTTTACTCTCTTGTTGATATAAGCACATATCTTATATGGTCATTTGTTTCAGAGGCCAAGTATAAAATATGAAAGACAATAGTCCAGGTCAAGATAAGAGTATGAGTGCCAAGTGGTCAAAGTTATCTTAGCAACATTGGTATGTTTCTCACAGTCAACGTTAAGACCAAACCCTCCTGGGTCACTGGACCAAACTTCTTTGAGGGTGTGAAGGAGAAGAGTTCCAGGAAAGATCCCAAATAAAGCTTCTGGAAGAACGTATATCTGAAAGTTCTAAATCTTTACATTACTATTTTGAAAATAAAATCTCATGTCTTATAAATGGCTCCAAGTCACTGCGAACCAAATGGTAGAAATTAGTTATACATTTTAACTCAATACAAATACATACCTATCTTCACATGAATTCTCATGTTAATCCACACGACATATTTACATTTATAATCATTTGTTTTATTTATAAGGAGGGCTGCTTCGGTTATAGTCAAATAGTATTTAATTGATTTCTGACTTACCTATGAGAGACTGTCACCAAAGAGATTAGTGAGTGAAATTCTGTCGTGAGAATTATCATCACACTTTGAAAAAGTCTGAAATTGTGTGGACTCTAATTCTATTCTTAGGGTTATTAGAAGTCCACCTCACTCTGATTTCTCAAGTGCAAACTTTTTGCCAAAGAGATTCAACCATATCTTTCCCACACTAGTTATAAAATTAAATACACACACATATGTTACAGAAGAATACACAATGAATGGCACAAAATTACTTTCTTTTTTATTGAGTTTATTGGGACATTTTAGGTATACATTATGATCACATTCAACTTTGAGAACTTGAACCTGTACATGGTGTATCTTGATTTTCATTTTTCCCATTCCCCTGCTTTCCCTACAAGCCCCACTCCCTATAAGTTTTATTTCCTTTTCTGTTGTTTTTACCATAAGTTTTATTTCCTTTTCTGTTGTTTTTACCATCAAAGTTTTATGTAAGTTTTATTTCTTTTTCTGTTGTCTTTACCATCAAATCTTTCTTTCCTGTCTTTCCTTTTTGGCTGTTTGTTTCAATTTGATGATTGTTCTAGCTTATGAGAAAGAGATCAGGTGGTCTTTCTAAATGTCTTTATGGTTTCTTGAGTTGTGGACTGTGACTACAGAAGGCACCACTTCCAACTAGATTCCCCCAGTCCTGCATTACCCATGTTCACAACTAGCCACCTGTAGCTGTGGAGATAACATGTCCTGTCAATGTAAGAAACATATCCATTTTCAGAGGCTCAGTATGAAACAAACAGACTGTGAATTATCTCTTCAATAATTTTCTTATTGATTACATGTTGGAATGATAATATTTTGGATATAATGGATTAAATAAAATATATTATTAGAATTGATTTCAAATGTTCTCTTTTTCTAATGTGGCTACTTGAGGTTTTAAACTAACATATGCAGCTCAAGGTATATTTCTATTGGACATCAGTACTCCAGATATATTTTCCTACCTATAAAATGGGACTAACAGTATTACTCTCCAGAACTAATGTGATAATCCATGAGCCAATGAGCCTGGAAAAACTTGGTAAATTGTGAAATATAGAAGAGTATGAAGTGTTTATTTTAATGAGAGTGAAAATATCCATTTTTCAGGTTTCTGTTCCATGTTTCCATGTTTCTTCTGTAAGTTTGCAAGCTGAGATTTTGCCATGACTTTTAAAAGTGCTTAAAGGCAATGAATGTAATGTTTTAAAAGTTTAGATCTGATCATAGAGCTTATATCGCAACAAGGTCCACAGGAAAACGTGAATTTTGATAAAACAATAGTAATAACAATGACACAGTCAGTGCTGAGAACCTTAAGCTAAATACTATTAGCACCATCTTTATTCTAAGTAATGTGCTGCATCAGTAATATGGCAGCTTGTTGGACACATTGCTGCCTTGTAGTTTGCTTTCTGTCAACATAGTTGCTTCTAGCGGGTCAAATATGTACACGACAATTAAAAATGCTGAAATATGGCTTAGTGTCAACCACTAAGAGGACAAAGGCGAAATATGTCCATGAAGTACACACGGATTGCATAGTAGAGATGCTGTATTTACAATGTAAAAGGTGCCAGACTATGTATAATTGGAGTCAAGTACCGAACTTGACATTTTAATGCTTACAGGGATGTCTAAACTGCCTTTTTTGTCTCTTAAAAAATACAAGAATAATAATAAAGGCAAAAAGTAAAGGACATTTTGTTACTTACACTAACTATATGTTCTATATGTGCCTCAAGACAATTCTTCTTCTCTCAAAAATCAAGATGGAGGAAGTTTAGCCATGGGTGGAACATAGCTAGAAGATACTTTACATGAGAGAGCCCTACCTCATAATCTCAGCACCTCATCTAGCAGTCTTGCAGAATAAAATACTTACTTCACACCTTCGATTCAATTTTAGCTTCATGTCAGCTCCAGCACACCTTTCCAAGCCAACCTTGCCCATTGCCTTCTCCTTTGCTTTCAATGGGTCTTTTTTCAAAATCTATCATTTTTTCAGCCATATATCTCCATTAGTAAAAATCCCACCCTAATGCAAGTTTCATCTCCTGTGAATCTTTCCCATGCCATCCCCACTGCTTCTATCCAGGCATACTGCCTTGATCCGTCACTTAAACTCTGGTCCTTGTGGTGAATTCTGAGACATGTTATCACCCTATGACATTACCGATGCTAACAGTAACATGACCCATAGAGACACAGACACACAGCCAGAGGACCCAGCCTCTAATAGCATCTGTGCACATATTCACATATTTCTTGAGTAGATGTTGATCTACTTAATGAAGCAACAGAGTCTAAAACAAATTTGTATGTGTCCTTTAATATATTTAAGTAAAACAAATTATTGTATTAGTCACATAAACAAAAACTAGAACTGAATTCTGGAAGAGAAGATACATATGTGTTTGATGTTGACAGATTGAATCTCATTTTAAACCCATCAGAGGAGTATCAATAATTGGAGCTTTTAAAACATGAAGAGCTGTTTATAACATGATTGGGGTATCTCAATTTACCTTTCCTAATTGCAGATTTTGAACTACTTCTCCTTTGCTTAGAGTAGAAGCATTTGTATGTCTTGAACTCTCTCAGATGTCGCCCTGGAGCTAATGATTCCCAAACTCAGGTGGCCATCAGAATCCACTGTAAGGCGCCAGTGACTCCATCTGCTCCCGCAATGCAGGGCTGGTGCCAATGGGTTTGCCTTCTAACTAGTTCCCAGGGGAGATTCAAATCACTGCTCAGGATGCCACTCTGAGAAACACTGGCTGAAGAGAGTTAAATGTCCCACTACAGTTTAATGAGAAGCTCTCTGGACTTAGCCAAATCCCCTTCTTTGAAGCTCAGTTTCCCAACTTTAAGATGAACATCAAGATCATTACTCTACAGGGTGGGAGTGACAATTAAACGAGATCGCGAAGTGTGAAACATCTAACCGGAAACTCACCTTCAGGAAACGTCGGCTGAACCATACATTTTCAATTTGACCATGAAATACGGGCACAGCATTTACTTCACTAGATCCTCCCATTTGATGCTAGCTATTTATTAGGAGTTCTGGTCTCTAGATTCGATTATTTTCACTGACAGAATGATAAAATAATAGAATGATGCAGATGGTAAAGACCTTAGGGACTTTCTGGAGCATGCAGCTAAACGTTTTGGAGCAGGTAAATAGTCAAACCTTCCTTGTTTACTTTCCTGATTCAATAAAGCAATCAAAACAATTGAACAGGGTGCATGTATCATTCCTCAACTTGAATATTTGGATTGTCCTAAATTGCACTATTTGACCGAAACGAGCTACATCCAGACTAAAAGAAAAATAGAAATGAGATTCTCGTTTGTCTTGTCAGCCCATGGCTGTAGCTGCCACACCAGTGCTCTGAGGCCCGGCGAGATCCCACTTAATTAAAGCCAGCTTCATTCTGACTTCAGCTTGCCCACTGACTCCCTCTGTGGCCTCAATCTGTGATGTGTCTCTTCCCACGAGAAGGGGCTCAGGGGGCTGTTAACGCAAGGAATCAATGATCAAAAATTAATTTTAAAGCCTGTGGTAAGAGCACATTAACATGAACGGGGCAGCCTGCCTGGTGAAGAGTCAGAGCAGCACAGCTGAGATCTTCCAAAGGACGTAAGAACAAAACTTTGCAGGTAGATTGTATCTTGAGAATAATGATGCTTGTCACTAATGACCGAGTGCTAAGTTAGAAGCCTAAATTGGAGACTTTTCTGAGGAATACACAGCCTCTATAATTTCCAGTTTGGTGTAATAATATGGAAATGGCTTTTGGTGCCGGGATTGGATCAGCCTAAATGAGCTGGAATTGATAGCTGCCTGTAATACTAGGGGCAGCAGAGAGTGATCACGTCTGTGTGCTTGCTGACTTATCTAGGGCTCTCCAGACGTGACAATTTTAGGAAGTGAGCCTTTAAATGTGTTATGAAAACGCACTACAATATCCTGCAGCACAGAGCAAGGTACTTCGAAAATTGCCTCAACAAGAATACATAATGGGAGCTGCTCTTCCAGGAAAGGAAAGGATTTTTGTTCCCATAAAAAGGAAAGGAAATGGTAAGTTTGGGGGAGGGGGGTGTGATGGGAGAGTTCTGGGGAAACAGGGAATTTCCAAAGGTAGAGCCATCTTAGCTTCTATCCCCCATCCTAACCTTGCCCAGTTCAGAGCGTCCCAGGAGACCAGAATTCGCCCCTCCCCCACTTTCTTTGGGGGCCAAAAGAATGGACACTGGAGGACCGTCTTGATAGAGTCGTGATTAAATTGTTGAAGCACTGAAAAGGGAAGCCTGTAGTCAGTGACATAAAAATTAAAGAGCTTCCTTAGTTTCTACACCGTGGATAACATCTGAAGTATTGCCCAACAATTCGTTTCACTCAGAGATCATCGGTGCAAGATAGTGAATCCTCCATAGTTTTGGGACAGCAGCAGGTTTAATTGAGCATGGAAGGAAGTGGCCCGAAGCAGGCCCGAAGCAGGGCACCGAAGGTTCCCTATTATGTGGTCCCTGCATATCTCTTCAGCCTCATCTCGGTTGCCAGCCCATGCTCTGGCAAAGGGCAAGTGGGTGAAACTCTCCAAAGACATCAGTCTCTGATGTCCCATATGCCTTTCAGTGTGCTGTCCCCTCTGCCTGTCACGTGCTTCCCCATGTGTCCATCTTGTGAGCTCCTCCTGTCAGATCCAGTCAAACTGCCTTCTTCTTGATCCCCTGTTCTAGTTCCTATTGTTGTATTTTTAAAAACACTCTAAAATCAGCAAGACAAAACAAAAGAAGCAAGGATGGTGTGTCTCTGTTCCCTAAGCCTGGCATCTTGAGGAGACTCAGCTGCCTGGAGGCTGGTGCTGGGCCTGGAGGATCCGCTCTCAAGACCATCTCTTCACTCACAGGGCTGGTGCATCCGTGGAGGTAGCTGAAGGCCAAGGACAGCTGAAACTATCATCTAAAGTGCCTTTCCACCCTCTTCTGATGATGCTCTGTGGCTGTTTCTCCTACCAGCTTCCATGCTTTTTCCTGCCACCCCAGGTACATTGTAGAGTCTGGCAAAATTCACATGTGATGCTGGATACAAAGTCCTTGGAGAGATTGCCCTGAACATCATCCAGATGAAAGCTCTGTCCAGGTGGGATTCCAGGTACATGGAGACCTTTTCCAACAGGACGGTATTAAGCCTACATACACACCAAGCCCAGCCCATCGCACTGTGTAGAAAAGCACCAGTTCTGAGCAGAGGACCTGGTAACCAAGAGAATGCAGGCTCAGATCTCTCAATTAGATTGTCAGGGGTCACAACAGCTCACAACCTCTCCAGAGGTGGGTAATCAAAGACAAATGAGAGCTCTAATCAAGCAGAGATCCCCAGGCAAGGAGAAGACCTCCTGGCAGGGAGGCAGCAGAGACAGGAATAGTGTAGGGTCCAGGAAGGAGGGTGCACATGGAAACCCGGTCATACAGCCTAGGACCTGCACCTGGATCACAGTCACGCTTGGGATAAGCACAAGGGAATGAATTCCTGATGTTAGAAGTGTTGCTATATGAAATTAATCT
Organism: Thryonomys swinderianus; assembly: GCA_004025085.1. Classification (NCBI taxonomy): domain Eukaryota; kingdom Metazoa; phylum Chordata; class Mammalia; order Rodentia; family Thryonomyidae; genus Thryonomys; species Thryonomys swinderianus. The sequence goes on from PVIC010036651.1 coordinate 8,609, forward strand.
GATCAGATCCCGGGGCAAAGAGCCTGTCATCTAAGCATCAATATTTCTCTGTTACAATAGAATTGAATCCCTCTAAAATTCACATGTTGAACCCTATGTGACTGTATTTGGACATGGGGCCTCTAAAGAGATAATTAAAGACCAATAAGGCCATCCAGGGGAGGCATTACTCATCATCTAAAAGCCTGAGTCAAAAAATAAAGCCAAACACAATGCCCCCCAGCCATGTTCATTCCTTCGCTGGACTGAGGGGTTAGGTGCTCCCAGACAGTATTTTGAATCTTGAGCTAAAATACAGCACAGGGCACTGTGATGGTCTGTCCTTATAGAGCTCACCCTCTAGCAGTGGTGACTGGCAAAAGCAAGGCCCCCGTGTGTCAGACAGTCGCTCATGGTCTGAGGTAGAGAGATGTGACGGTAGGTCATGGCAGATGAATGCCCCCCCAGACGGCATGGAGATGTGCTACCGTGCCAAAATAACATAAAGTAAGAATCTAAATTAAGCGAGGAGAAACCACCTACCAATACCTTGGGGAAGAGCCTTTCAAGTGGACGGCAAGGTGGGGACAAATGTCATGAGGCAAGAGGACTTTTGAGGGGCAGGAAGAAGAAAGTGCTCCTGAGCGGGCCGAACAAGAGCAGAGTGGCAGATGACACGGGGACACTCAGGGTCTGTATCATCTTTTATGCTGATACACAAACTTAGGTAAAGATTAGAGTGAAGACTTTCGGTGCCCAGAGAAAATAAAATGAGAACAGGTTCTACTTCTGTCTTCATTCGTCTTGTTTCAGCACTGCATGTTACACTAAAAAGCAGTAATAGGTAGGAGGTGCTCCATAGATGTTGCGGTATAAACATAGCTATGAGTGCATGAATGAGCCACCCCCACAGCAACGATGCAGGCGGTTTGAATGGTCTTGGTTTTAAAATACTGACATGTACCAGACCATCCGTGCCAGGTTTTGATTCGGGAAAGATGGTCTATAAATGTGGTCTCTAATATGCAGGGAAACCTGAATTTCTTTCACAAATGAAGAAGAAACTACAAATCCTGGAAATTTTACTGAGGAAACACATAATGTTCACGGACTAGAGCTACAAGCACTAACTGTGGGTGTTAGAGGCAGGGCAAGCTTCTCCTGCTCCTCTCCTCTGGCCAGCTCCAGAGTTAGCCGGAATCCAGCCTCGCGGGCCTGACGGCCTGTTTCATCCGAGCACTACACCAGCATCCCAAACTCCCCTGCCCCCTTCTCCAACCTGTCTGCTCTCTTGAACTTCCCCATCCTTGGTACCAGTGTGGTCTTGCCCTCCGTTTCTCAGATGCCCAACTTGGAATCTGCTCTTTCTATCAAACACCCTTCCACGCTACCTAGAAATCACATCTCAGACCTGGCACCTGTCCCACCTGGTCTTTGCTGGCAACGTTTGTATTGGTTTCCTTTCTTCCAGACTTGTCCTTTCTCAGAAGCTTCCTTTTAAGTACAAAAATGTGGCCTTACTGCTCCTTGGCTCAGACCAGCCAATGGCTTCTCACAAGGCGAAGTCCAAAAGGTCCTACATGAAAAGCACACAGCTACATCTGCAGCCTCATTTCCTACCAAATCGCCCTCACGAACGCCACACCAGACACGAGGGCGATGTCCTTAGACTCTGCTTGCTGCTCTTTTCTCAGCCTGGAATCTTCTCCCCCAGACAGTCTCTTTAATTCAGTTAGGACTTGGCTTAAATGTCACCTCATCAGCCAGACTCATCTTTCTAACCGGTCACCTTCTATTCCTTTATCCCGCTCTATTTTTTCCTACCACTTATCTCCACTGACATTATATTATTTGTTTGTTTATTGTCTGTCTCCTTCCAGTCGAATGTCTGCTGCGCTCACGGCCGCGTTCCAAGCACCCAGGACAGCGTCTGGCATTATAGAAGACACTAAATAAATATTTGTGGGATTAATGAATAAATGAACAAAGGCCCCTGAAAGATATTAATCCCAGTGCACTTGCCTGCAGAACCCAGATGAGGCTTTAGGACTTGGGCAGGCAGGGCACGGTACCACTCAGTCTGCCCTGGGCACTGCGCTTCGCAGCCTGTACCCTCTGTTCTCTCCGCAATGCTTCACCTGAGGATTTGCAGAGCAAGAGAAGACACTAACTCCCTGCTCCAAAGAAAAGGCCCATCGCTTTCTTCAGCAGAACCTCCTCCCCTGGTGTCCCCCACTCCTTGCACGGCCTGCGTTGCCGTGGCTGCTCACTCTGGCCTGGAATCACTCACAGGAAGGCAGAGAGAAAAGGAAGGCTGCCATCTTTAGCCTGTGCTTTGTGGAGAATGCTAAAGGAAAGTCCTGCTTGTGTTTGTGACAAGAGCTATTAATTTACATTTGACATTTCTGGTCTTCTAATGTCAACACTCTGTCACCCAGGAGGCATGATCGCTTGATAGATCCCAAGAGATGGCGCTTGTCTGCAATGCCCCGTGCCAGAATGACGCTCTTGTAATAGGTCCTAAAGAGAGGCCGACCCAGGCGGGGGGAATGCTGCATTGTGTTTTGAAAAACCTCTTTCAGCCAAGGCTCTCCGAGCACAGTACACACATTAAAAGGAATTATTATCCCCACTTTACATAAAGAGGAGAAACATTTGATTTCTTTAGTAATAGCCTCTTATAACAGTTTCCAGACGTAATTACATTGGTTGGAAATGCCAACTTACACAATGAAATTACCAGCACATTACCAGAGACAACTAAAAGGAGACAATGCATCATAGAATATATCAAGCACAAAAAGAGTTTCCTCGAGGATAGATTCGGACTCTCACTCTGAGCGGGAGTAAAACATGAGCATTGCCACGGTGATGAAATGCAAGGGACAACTGGACACCTTTGGGGACCATGGTCAAATGTTCTAAGGTCATCCTACAAACACACACATGACATAAAAGTGTCTCCTGGCTGGGCGTGGTGGCTCACGCCTGTCATCCCAGCACTCGGGAGGCAGAGGCAGGTGGACTGAGTTCAAGGCTTGCCTGGGCTACATAGTGAGCTCAGGGTCAGCCTGAACTACAGAGTGAGACCCTGTCCCAAAAAAAAAAAAAGTGTCTCCTAGGAGTAAAGCAAAGACCATCCTCCTGGCCCTCAGGCACTTGCTGTCTGAGAGAAAAACAATGCACAGACAAACTTTTCCCAAAGGCCAGCCAGCCCTGTACCTGACGTGGCGCTAGGCGCCTTCACATCCCTGATCTCCCTCACTTTCCATCACACCGCCTTTGGTGCAGGAGGGAACTGGGACTGAAAGCAGCAGCGGGAGCTCACTGCTGGACGTCAGGCTCCGTGTTCCTCCCACAACACAGTGTCCAGGCCATGCCAGGGCTCAGCCCCACCACGCCCCAGCCCACCAGGATTGCAGCAGGTGCGCCTGAGCCTCGGGAGCGCGGGCCTAGCGAAGGAACACCCTGGGACTGGCCTGCCCTGAGGTTTCTCCTCCAACAGGCTTGCTCCGCCCGTCCAGATCACGGGCGTCTCTCCTTCCTTGGAGGAGCAGTTGGGAACATAAACTGCCGAGTCCAGTCGCCTCTCTATGGAGCCCATCCCCCCCATTTATCAACTGTGTGACCTTGAGTACTGATTTAATTTTAGTACCAGTCTCTTCCACGGTAAATGGGTTTAATAACATCTGCTTCTCATTGTTAAGCACTATTAAAGGAATTGAATGTATCGCTATGTATGTCTAGCTCCTAAGCTTACTACATAAGTTTACTAAATATTGGACATGATCGTTGCATTTATTAAGTTCCTCCAGTGGTGTCATCCACTCCCCTGGTGCTACCTGTCACTTACAGGGTACTTCTCAGTGTGTCTAGCTGATGGCCTAATTAAAGTGGGAGCCAGAACCTGGTGCTGGCTGGTCAGGCCCTGGGTTTCAAGGCAGGAAGGTAAATGTGACATAATCTTGAGCATGAAGGACAATGTGCACCCACTTGGTTTTAGAGGGTTCTCAATAATCAGAGCTTGCCCTGAACATTTCTCTTTTCAAGTTTAAATAGGTGGGAACGGCCAGTAGCTGTGAAAGAGAGAGAGAGAGAGAGAGAGAGAGAGAGAGAGAGAGAGAGAGAGAGAGAGAGAGAGACGCACTAGCTGAGTAAACAGTGAAATGTCAGGGAGTGTGGCAAGTGTGGGGAGAGGCTCAGAGAGGGGTGCAAAGAGAATTAGCTGTTTCTTGGGCACCCAGGCTCCAAAACTTGGAGTCCTCTTTGCTATCGCCTTCAGCTGACCAGTCAATTACAATCAACACATCCCATTGATTCCACCACCACCGAACCTTTTCACCTGGGTTTCCTCTCTCATTCAGATGCGCCTTACTTCGTCTCAGACCTCCTTTGCCTGCCAGCTGCACCATTCCACCAGCCTGCGCCTTGTGTCTCTGCCCGGCTCATCCTGCTACCTGGGGCCCTGTGTAACGGACACTCTGAGAATTTCAATTCTGCTTTTATACAACCCTTAGAGATGCTTATTTTTAATATTTAATACAATCAATATCCCTTACCATTTTCTAATGCCCATTAGCAAATCTGGCTGCTTGCAATTCTCCCAGAACACATATATCTTGTTTTCATTAAACAAACCTTTATTGGGCACTCTGTTTCAGCACCATGGCAGGTACTAGTGTCTCAGGGAAGAACACTGGGCCTTGCAACACCGGAAGGTCACAGCGCAGCAGGGCCCAAGGGAAACACATGTAAGGAACACGTGGGACACATCTGGTGGACAGAGCCTGCTCACAGGAGGCTTCTCATTTAAAACGCTGTGACAAAGACTTATTTCCCTACTGAATCAATTTTATTCAAAGAAGAAATCTGAAAGGGGGCTGAGATAATACGAAGGAGCCAAGTAAGGCAGTGTCCTTCATTCTCACCCCTCCCCAAGCCCAGCACCTATTTGAGTCTTGAATTTATTAGAGTATTGGTTGGGAATGGATCGCACCTGGGAGGCACCAGGGTCAAGTGCAGAATAACAAACAGGGTGAAGGGTGCACAGGTCCCAACTCAGAGGCCTTCCGTGGCCAGGGAAGGTGAGCACCGGAAAACATGGAGCGCTCAGGATCGCATGCCTTCCTAAAAGTTCCACATCTCTTTTCTTCTCAAAACTGTAACAAACCAACTGGTTCAGTGTGGCAAGATCATCCCACTGGGATGAAAAGAAAAAAAGATCCGGAGCCTTAAATTCCAGAGTGGTGTTCCATCACCCCTAAAAGCCACGTGCCTTTTAGCAAGTGACACAAATTCTTTGAGCCTTGATCAGTCTTCTGCTTTGAAAGCTGATATAACTGTTCCTACTGAGTCCTCTGGGATTCATAAACCCAGAATCAGTTTCCTTTATAAGGGTGCTATTAAACCAGGAACAGCAAAGCCACTGGAGGATTTTCTGACTTCAGCTTAAATTCCCAGTTATAAGCAGAACTCAGCGTCTAAATAAAATGAAATAATAAGCAATGGTCCCTGTGCTCTTTGGAGTTCCCATCTTTTTTCCTCTTCTTTAAAAATCTTCTTCCTCCTGATACAGCTGCTACATATAACACCATTCACCGTCCATCTCACTCACCCGCTCTCCTACCAAGGGACGAGAAGTTGTTCTCTGAAGATGAGAATGTACTCAGGCAAGCGCCTTCTATACAATTTCATCCCTCTGGCAGTAAAGCCAAAGAAAGAAAGTGTTCTTTAACACAAGGCCATAAAATTATTTGGTAAGACCTTATACTCTTCAGGCCAAGCATTTTTTTTTTTAAACACAAAAAGGAAATTTTAACCAATGTTACAGAACCGCAGCAGTTAAAAAAAAAAAAAAAAGCCATTTCCTGAACAGCATAATAGCTAAGCCACGTGACCTTCACTGCCATGTAAAGAGTGAGAAATTCTCTAAATGAAATCAGTCAGAGCAGCAAACCCAAGAGGCACTTCCTGACTGAGACCTCCAGAAGCAGGACAGAAGGCAAGTCTGGGAATCAGGCAGAATCGAAGCTCCCCGGAGAGAGTGGTTAAGAGCAGAATGGAGAGATGCTTGTAGGTTTGGCCAGGTCTTCTGGGCTGGCAGGCTGTGGCTTCTCAGCGGAGCATTCCACTTCTGTTTTATGTTTCTGCTTTGTACCACTGCCTTGTCAATACCGTGATTAGACCCTGTGCCTCTTCTCCGGATGAACGCCTAGAGGGCAGCTCCCAGCTAGGCAGACACGTTAGGGCTGGAGACAAGACACACGCACAGCCTCAAGACACTCAGACGTAATTGTTTGGAAACAGGCGTGTGGACTAAGAAGAATGTGAGCCTTAGATGTTTCCAGAAGCAGAGTGGGCCACTCCTCTCTGGCTTCTTTTGCATCTAGCAGAGCTGGAATTTAGGTGTTAGCCACAGATGTGTTAGGAGGACTTTGCCCCCTCCTCGGCCAGGAGTGTCCTCGCTCAGATGCTACCAAGAACAGGGTAATGTAATGTCCCCCCTCCTTGTCCCTTTTCATTCCCATGCACCTAGTTGAGTCTCCAGCTTATTAAAGCACTGATCTGGGATGGATCACAGCTGAGACTAAATTACAAGAAAGGATATAAAGAGCCATAAGAAGAAAACAACTTTGGAGTCAGCACCATAGCCTAAGGCTCAGGGGTGAGGTTTGAATTCCAGCCCAGCCATCCTCCTGCCAAGTAGGGTCCTTGGAGAAAATGGCTCTCGGTATAGAGTCAGGACTGGAGTAGGAAATGATGGAACACTCAAAGGGAGAGACACTAAAGATAATGTGAAGAAGGGATTATATTCAGAGAAATAAGCAAAGTTAATGAAAAAGAAGCGAATTATTAGGGTCAAGGATGGAACTCTGGCTCCCTAGACATGAAGGATGACAGGAGAGAGCAGTTTCCAGAAATGACAAGGGCCTGGTACTCCTGCAGAGCCACTTCCACAGTGGAACCAGCCTCTGCGGACTGCGGAGAAGAGATCTTGCCAGAAAGAGATTCCCCCAGAAGTAAGCCCTGATTCTTCTCTGCTGCTGAGTCTTCTGCCAGTGCCTTTCATTAGCCAAATCCAACTGAGGTCCAGAGGTCAAAGAAGCCTGTTCGTGTGATTCATAAAGGAACCACGAAGGACCACCGAAGACAAGAAGCAGGCAGACAAAAAGAGCAGAGTGGGTCTGCGGGGAAAAATGGAGAACAAGCAGCCTCACTCTTCTTCTGACTACCAGGTCCCAGCTGACGGGATGTATTAGAGTCTTTCACCAAGACCAACCTCACTGACTCGAGGAGGGTATCTGTGAGAGGTTGTCAGGTCTGTGCTTCCCGGATGGCAGCTCTTTATCATGTTCCCAACATTCTGCTGCTACACAAGGGCATCTAAGATGTCTTGCATGATAAATAGTGCAGAACATGCAATCAAAACTATGGCCTAAGGTGCGCAAAGCCAGCCAATGTGGACAATCCTGTTGCAGTAGCACCTCAGCAGGATGTCTGGAGGGATCAGTGTCTGGGCCTGACCTAGACTCTTGTTGAGGATTTTTCCATCAATGTTCATTAGGGAGATTAGCCTGTAGTTCTCTTTTGGGTTGGGTCTTTTTCTCCTTTTGGAATCAAGGAAATGGCTGCTTCAAGGAATGAATTTGGGGGTACTGCTTCCATTTCAAATTCATTAAAGAGTCTGAGAAGTAGTGGTATTAACTTTTCTTTGAAAGTTTTGTAGAATCCAAGGGTAAAGCAAGCAGCACTTTTCTTTGTCAATAGATTTTGTTATTACATGTTCAATTTTACAAATTAATATTGGGGTATTTAACATTTTTATATCCTCCTCATTCAGCTTTGGAAGTTCATGTGTGTCTAGGAATCTTTCCATTTCTTCTACATTTTCCATCTTACTGGAATACAAATTTTCAAAGTACATGTTCATTATCCTCTGGACCTCCATTGGATCAGTAGTGATTTTTCATTCCTAATAGCATGGATTTGAGCCTTTTCCTTCCTTTGTTTGATAAGGTTGGCTAGGAGCCTGTCAATTTTGTTAATCTTTTTGAAGAACCAACTCTCGGATTTGTTGATTTTTTGTATAGTTCTCTTAGCCTCTACTGAACTAATTTCTGCCCTGATCCTTATAATTTCCTCCCTTGTACTAGCTTTGGGTTTGTTTTACTCCTCTTTTTCAAGTAGCTTGAGGTTTAGCATTAGGTTGTTTATTTGAGCTTGCTCTCTTTTCCTGGTATAAGCATTTACTGCTATGAATTTCCCTCACAGAACTGCTTTCATTGTATCCTATAAATTCCTGTAAGTTGTACTAGAATTATCATTTAATTGTAGAAAACTGTTCGATTTCTTTCCTGATTTTTTTCTGTGATCCATTGGTTGGTCAGCTTAGTATTATTCAATTTCCATGTATTTGTGACTGTCTTGGTTTTTTTTTTTGTTTGTTTTGTTTTTTTTTTTTTTTTTTTTTTTTTTTTTTTTTTTTTTTTTTTTTTTTTTTTTTTTTTGCTATTCAGCTCCAATTTCAAGGCATTATGGTCTGACAGTATATAGGGGATAACTTCAACTCTTTTGCACTTACTTAAAAATGTTCTATGAACTAGTACATGGTCTATTTTGGAGAATGACCCATGGGCAGCTGAGAAGAATGTGTACTCTGATTTTGTCGGATGAAATACTCTGTAGGCATCTATTAAGTCCATTTGTACCAAGGTTTGGTTCAGTTCAAGTATTTCCTTATGATTTTTTGTCTAGTTGATCTATCTAGTTGTGACAACGGGGTATTGAATTTACCAACTACTATTGTATTAGTACTTATCAGAGTTTTCATATCTGTTAATATTTATTTTATATAGTTGGGTGCATTGGAATTTGGTGCATAAATATTTATGAATGTCATCTCTCTCTCTCGGATGGTTCCCTATACAAAGATGTAGTATCCTTCTTTGTTTTTCTTAATCAATTTTGGCTTGAAATCTGTTTTATCTGCAAATAGGATAGCCACTCCTGCTTTTTTGCAGTTTCCTGTCACATGGAGAATTGTATTCCATCCTTTTACTTTCAATCTGTGGCTTTCTTTCTGAATTAGGTGCATTTCTTATATGCGCCATATTGTAGGATCTTGTTTCTTAATCCATTCTGCCAATCTGTGTCTTTTAATTGGCCCACTGAGGCCATTAACATTAATGGTTATGACTGATATGGCCTGATTTATACCTGTCATGGTGTTATCCTATTCTTGGCTCTTTTTTTCTTTGCTTTTCCCCTTTCCACTCAGTTTCATGTCTTGCTCACTAAATTCACTGCTAGGTCTCATGAGTTTGTGACCTTCATTGTTTTTCTCCAAGATATTCTTTAGAATGTTTTGGAGTGCAGGTTTTGTAATTGAGAAGCCCTTCAGGTCTTCTTTCTCATGAAAATATCTTATTTCTCAATCGATTTTGAAAGATAGTTTTGCAGGATACATCAATCTAGGTTGGAAGTTGTTTCCCTGCAATGCTTGAAACACTTCCCTCCAGGCTCTCCTTGCATTTAGCATTTGTGTTGAAAAGTCTGCTGTGATCTTGATGGGCTTCTTTTTGTATGTGTTTTTTTTTTTTTCTTTTCCCTAGCTCCTTTCAGTATTTCATTCTTTTGTTGGATATCTAGAACCTTGATAATTATATGCCTGGGTGTAGTTTTTTAACATCACAGGCTTTTGGAGTCCTATATGCCTCGTTTATCTGTATGTCCAATTCTTTTCCTTTTCCTGTGAAGTTTTCTGCCATTGTATCTGTAAACAGTTTTTTGATGCCTTTTGTACTGTCTCCTGCTTCTTCACTGCCTCCAATCAGCCTTATGTTATTCTTCTTTGAGACATCTAGGAGCTGTTGGATTGATTTCCCATGGTCCCTTGCCATTTTCCATAAGTTATTC